>CAEFZY010016866.1:0-34782 GCA_903066815.1 Brachyrhaphis roseni
TCATGTTTTTGGACTGTGGGAGGAAGCCGGAGTACCCGGAGAGAACCCACGCATGCACAGGGAGAACATGCAAACTCCGTGCAGAAAGACCCCGGGCCGGGAATCGAACCCAGAACCAAGGCAACAGTGCTACCAACTGCGCCACTGTGCAGCCCTTCTTCCATATGTCTTATTATAAATCAGAGAGTTCATTTAAATTGGTGGATTTTCTGCCATAGACCACCTTTTAAATATAACCCGCACATTTTTAACATGCTTGAGGTCATGGTTATTCTAAAAACTGTTATTAACCTTCCACTTTTTATGTGTATTTAATATTAAAACTTTGGAACTTATAACTTATCCTGTTATAAGGTGAAGTTTGGAATCCCCCTTTGTGCCATTCATCACTGCCTCTCCACATTCTTCTTGTTATTTTGGCCAAACAGCTCAATTTTTTATGCAGATTAGATCTAAACTTTGCCCTGCTAACCGAGCGTCCGTCTCCAGGAAGCAGCATCCTCCCTTGGTCAGCTGGCTGCCTCCCCAGGAGTTTGTCATGCAGCTTCCTCTCCACTATAAGAAACATATTGTCTTTTGTGCATTAAAAACAGGTGAAAAATTATTTTTCTCCCAGGAAGCCAAAAATAAACTTCCATTTCCTGGAGTAACAGAGCATGAACTACACAGCCATTCTTTTACTATCAGCTTTTTGCAGTTTTAGAGAAGAAACTGTTGGAAAAATTTGATCAAAGTCAAATCTGCCAATGTAAAAAACTTAACTTCTGACAACCTCGCCCACATTTTACTCTCCCTGGATGACAATAGAACTGAATTTGTTTGTTTAAGGTCGTATTAATATGCACACAATGCCAATCCTGTGACAGCCCAAAGTGTATTATCCATGTATGAAACCACAGACTGAAAAAAAGAAATCTCAACCTTTTCTTTTTTAATATTTAATTCACGTTTTTTTTACATTGATCGTTATGGCAACATGAGATAGACTCATGTCTTCCTGATCAGTGCTTATGATGAATATTTCAGTTTTACATTACACCTGTAAGACACGTGTTTTCATCCAATCAGGTTTCAAGTACTACAGTTTAATTATCAAGGCGATTCTGCACCTCAGGGCTGGATTTGAAAACAGCCTGCATGTCCGTTCTTACTGCCCAACACATTACTGAAGTTCATTAATAATCTGGCAGCCAACAGCAGCAAATCACAGAGGTGAGGTGGCAAAATGTGGCTGAACTCCTTCCCCGAACTGTCCAGGCTGCAGTAACAGCACATTCACACCCAGTTGTTGCAATGAAGTTTCTTGATGATTGGAGATACCGGAAAAATTGGATATGGGGGAGATTTGTTCACTGTCCCAATGTCCTTGAGTGGTTTTAGTTCCCCACTTCAATCATGTTGACACTTTTAGAGTTCTGGACAAACTCGGATCACAGCGAGGGTCTATGTTTGCCCAAAAATCATTTTTGAAAGTCAACCATCCGCCACTTTAGTGGGGGGAAAAAGACAGGGAGAGAAATCCTTGTGTGAAAGGCGCAGCGACACAAACACACACTAAAAATATCATCATAACATGTACAGAGAATCTAATGTAATGAATCAGTAAACAGAATCTAAGACTTTAATCCAAAGATATTTGCATAATCCAGAATCTTTTTGCTTCATTGATCTCCACACTGTAGAAGAGAAAATGTACGACAGCAAAGGACATTTGAAGAGCTGTTGCTCCCGTTGCTGAAGTGTTGTGCTTCCATCCACCCATGATAATTAGGCTGATGGCAGTGTCACACACACTTAAGGATTGGATTTTTTCTGACAGACAAGCAGGCGAGGGAAGAGCATGAGCAAGTGGAGGCGAGGGAGAGGAAAGTCTGGCACCTTTTCTGCTGCTCACATGCTGTCTTAGGTTGAAAAAGTTAGAGGTTTCAGCAAATATCAAGCGCAGATGTCCTCCAAAATGACAAAAATAAGCTTAAAGATTTCTCAGAGAAAAAAGATAATCACAGTTGTCTTTGTTTATAGCTACAATTTGTCAGCATTGCTAGCATTACTTCATCCTTTCAACTGTTTCCAAAATCATTCCAATTTAATCAACCATGCTGAACAATAAGTAACAAAATGTAATAACCTGATTTTTTTTTAACTATATAAATGAAACACAACATGAAATATGAGATTGATGCTTCAGGGGGAGCTATCACTTTATCCTAACAGGACATCTTATTTTACATTTTTCTCAAACCTCTACGGACATCTGACTGCAGACTGTAAAAAATAAAGGAATAATTCATCACATTATTTGATTTGCCCAAAGTCAAAAGCGCTGTGGAAGTGTGAAAATGTATCACACTGTAAAATTGTTGTTTGTAATCTACACAAAAGCAACAAAATTGTTGTTTGAATCCCACTTTACTGTCAGGATTCAGGAGAAGCTACAGATATTTACCTCATGCAACTTGTATGTTGCTAACATCGGTGGTCTCTCAGATTGCAACGATTTCTGGTTTTCCACATGAGAAATATACATTTAAATCTACTTTTCAGTAGATGCACTTATAAAAAATATTGCTTCAGTGTAGGAGGGAAAAATAGCACTTTTTCCCTCCAGTGCTATTTGAGGAGCAGTCATTGCTTGTTAAATGTTAGGTATTACTTTTTGTTTTATGTGGAACATTACCTGAACCATCATGGATGTGAAGTTGATCTTTGTTTTTTCTCCGCTTGCTCTGGATAATAATGCCATAATTTCCAGTTTTAGTTCAATGTCCCGCTGGAATATCAACACACATATCCATGTTTTGATAAAACAATATAGGACTGTTAAAGTCCTGTGCAAAACTTATAAACTTTTCTTTTCTTTTCAATAAGCAAGGTTTTTAATTTTTTAAAGTGTTCTTGGTCTTATCCCTTTATCTGTGCATTACAGCACTTTTAATCACAGATTTCTAAATGAGCTAAATGTAGTACCACAATACTAAGAAATAATTAATGGCCATGTCTGTATGAAGAAGGAGAAAACTAATAATCTACTGTTTGCCAAGTAGAGATTGTTGGCAATCACCTTGTTGCTTCTAAATTACTATTTTGCATCCATTAAAATGTAAACCATAGTATTTTTATTAACGACACACATTTTATTAACTACATACATTTTGACCTGTAGGAAAATGAAAGGAAAACTAATAGAAAATATAGATTTTTTTGCTCAGCCCTTAGACAGAAACAGACTGAGTCAACTTACCCCAGGTGGCTGCCTCCCATGATGCTCTCATTCAGGAATCCCAGTAGAGTATAATTAGTCATCTGATCTTCTTACCACCGTGCCACCCCATGTAGATTACAGGTTTCATATCATTACCCACTGATGAAAGACGGTTCAGCTAGCCATTACTGCCCGCTCTCTTGTCAGAATGTTGTTTCTTCTGTTTCCTCTCCATTACTCTCTCCTTCTTGCAGCTTTTTTTTTTCTCCTCCTCCCTTCCTTCCCCTCTGAAGGAATAAAGGAGTCCAAAAATCAAAGGATTAATTCGGCGTCATTGATTTGAAGCAATTAACTGCTGTTCCAGCTAATCCCCAGAGTTATGCCTCAAATCCAGAAATTGGCCGCTGAGGATGTGCAGCTTTGCCCACATTTCATTGTTTTGTCTGGCGAATGAAGTTGAAAGAGGCGTTATTTACTCTGAGAAAAGGACAAATCTAGCTTTTCAAGCTCTTTAATGAATTAAAGAGATCTAAACTTTGGAGAGTTAAGAGGTTTTATTTTTGCATTTCAATACCTCCCTGCGATAGATCATTTTTAGTGCATTGATTGTTAATCCACCACGTTCATAATTAAACCAGAACTCATTTATTCGATTTAAAGCAAACCAATTTACAAAACCTATTGGCTTTTACAAATTTGGCTTCTGGTTTTTATTGCTGTTCCTCAAGAGAAATCTGACTGTACGTTTTAATAAGTGCCCCATATCCCTGATTTTCCACACTGTGATTAATTTTGTCACAGCTCATAGAGAAGTTGGATCATTTAGGCTGGCATTTAACACTGTAATGGATGTTTTATGCTCTGGGGAAGATTTATTATGACATTCATGTGAAAAGTGGAATAAGCTGCTGCTTCAGCCCTTACCAGGACAAATACTGTAGTTTCTTTGTGTAATAACCATCGGCTAACACAAGGGGGAGCAATATGATTACATATTGAAGACCATCTCAAGCAGCGAAACAGTTTGACTTTAAATTGCTGTGGAATTTTAGTAAACTATATACCTGTAGTTTTAGTAAAACGGGACTAATTTTTTTCTTAAAATGCCTTTGAATTAGTTTATTTTTTATTTTCTTTTGCACAATTCCAATTATGCAAAAGTTATGCAGATAAAAACTTGGTAAGCAATACATTTTCAGCCTAAATTTTACAATCTGTTAAATCATAAATGACCTAAAAACTAACCAGGATCAGTCATTATTGAAAGTGATTATAGAGAAACACTTGACAGACCAATTATCTGAATATGCGTTACTCCACAGGACCACACAATATAATACTGTATGAAGTGCTTTATAAATAAAGTTGGTATGGTATGGTATGGTACTCATTCAAATGTTTCACATTGTATCACATTACACCCACAAATTGCAATATATTTTATTTGGGTTATATGTGATAGACAAAACATAAAGCATAACGGGAAGTAATAGAATATATTGTTTTTTGAGACATTTTACTAATAAACATCTAAAAAATTGTTCATATGCTTCTTTGTATAACCACATTTTGCTGCAATTACAGTTGCAAGTTGCTTTCAGCATGGAACTAGCAGCATTATGATGTATTTCTATAGCATAGTCTTAATGTATTGTAGATTGTATTTACAAAATACTTCAAGTTGGGTCTGATTGATAGTGAGCAATAAAACATAAATTTTCAAGTCACAGATCCAATTTAACTCAGTTTAGTTTCAACTCAACTGAGTTAATTTTTAAAAAATTCTTCCATTTTATTTAAGCACTTCCTAGTATTTTCTGTTCCAGTAAAATGTATTAAGGTTTGTTATTAGAATGTAACAAAATGCAAAATAAAAAAAAGGAAAAGAAAAGTTAAATGGATGAATTATGATGACTTTTGCAAGATACTAAATATTGGCATTGTCTTTAAATTAAAAACAGCATTAAAAACACTAGAGTACACCTCACTTTCATTACAAGCCTCCTGCCATACACTGTTGTCTTTTCCCTGACTGCTATTGGTCGACCTAGCTGCACTCTCTCCATGTTTGCTTGTGTTTGTAACTAGATAAGTTATGCATCTCCTCAGATTGATTGCCGGGAAATGCACAAGGGGCAAAAGTCCCTGGCAGTATTCCTGTGACCTCGAAGAGAGACTTTGCAAAGAACAGAATGCTGTGGGAAACATTTCTGAAGTGGCAGCTCGCAATGCAGCCGTTGCTTTTGGCTTGTGGTGACAGCCACTTAATTAGCAGTTCTATTTTTATTCTCTGATCTCCTTTTTGTGGCATTGAAGGCCCCAGTGCTTGTCAGGGAGTGATTGTAAGGAAGGAGTAGAATGTGCTGATGATGAGGAGCCAAAGGGCGAGCAGTAAAATGTTATCACTAGTGTTTTCTACAACCTGATATTTACTCAGACTCTGAAAGCTGAGATCACATGATTGCTACCCTTCAATAACTGATTACATTTGCTTCAGCAAGCGCTATTCCTCTACAATTATGAGTAGGCATAAACAACAATATTTAGTTTAAAGTTTTACTTTGCATGGTGAATGTGTTTCATGTCTGAATGCTGTGCTAAATTTGATTGCGTTAGTTTGACTGAACCGAGTCAAATTTGTTCATTTAAGTCTAAACTTATTCTATTATGCCTTACATGACAAGAACTAGAATTTTTGTAAGTGCGTTTTCCTCTTGTCAGATGTTCCTTGGTGACTTTTGACTGAACCTCAATTTAATTGAACTTCGTTAAACGGAACTGAATAGAAATGAACTAATCTGAACGAAAACTGACTAATTGCACTAAGTTCAACTGAACTGATTTGAACTTAATTCAGCTGAACTGAACTGAGTTGGACTAGACTGAATTCAGTTGAAATGAATTGAACTAAATTTATTTGAATATAATTGAATTGATTTGAAATTAACTTAATGCTGAACCGAATTAGCATGACTTAAACTGAATTGAAATAAAGTGAGTTGAACTGAAATTTACTGAATTGTTTGTATTCAACTGGACTGAATTGATGCACAACATCAAACTCCACCATAAAACACTTAAAAAATTATACCTATGTGTAACTCCTGTATACTATTAAATATCTTGTATAATTAACATATCAGTCTTGTAAGGCTTTATTCTTGTGGCTTAAGTGTAGATTAAATAACTAATGGAATTTAACTGAATTGGATAAAAAATTTTACCAGAATTCACTTAAGATGAACTTGAAAGTGAAATGAATTCATTTCAATTTAACGTGTTTGGAATAATGTTGTGAACGACTTTTGAACTAACAAAGAACATGTAACTAAAAGTGACAATATCAAGAAACAGAAACTACAAATTCATCCTTATCCACAGATAATGTCAGATAAAAAATTATAACGGAGAAAAACCTATACATTATTATCATGGTTATTCGTCTTGCAACCTGGATAATTTAGAAAGAAAATCAGGAGGCAGACCTGTTCAGCAATACCATCTCAAAACCTTTTGGAGGCTTTTCAAAACAAAGGTCAGAGCTTTGAGATGCCTTTGAAGAAATGTTATCTTTTGTTCCTCTTTGTTATGTTCTCCCCCAGCAGGTTTTACTTGTTGATGCCTTCCTCATTTCTAGTTTGTCTCACACCGAGTCTGGAACAAATACTTAGTCAGAGCAGAGCAAACCAAACCAAACCAGTACCACAGCTCACAGTCATCCCAGACTTAGGAGGTGGAACAGCAACCACACCTACAGTTCTTAGAAAATATTTGACGTTTCTGCAATAACTTTCCTTATTTAGGTCACTTTTGTATGACAGTTGCTGTGTGAATGTTTTACAATTGGAAGCTGCCCATGAAAACAAGAGCAAAAAGTTGTTTTGCTGCTGGTCACTTTTAGACTTAGTCTGTATTTTGTCCTTCTCTTTCCTCCTTTTTATAGAATTTCTTTTCTCTTGACAGCATACACAGGAGAAAAAAGAGCTTTTTCTGTGTTCAGTTTGACGAAGTTATAAAGCCACGAATTACATCACAAGGGTATTTCTATCCAAACTGTTTTCAAAACATGAGCAATTCAGATCTCCTGAGGTCACTATCAAAGAAACAGCAAGTCTTTTAAAGTCATGTTTTATATTGTCACCAAATGTCTTTCGAAATAAATAAACATCTAATGCTAAGAAAAACTTTCATTGTGTTCAAATAATCTCTGTATTTTGACTTCTTTAATCCTCCACCAAACTTCAAATTATACTCTTGGTAGCTCCCAGTAAACCATCAATTAGAGAGCAGCCTTGCTCCCATCCCACCACCACTCCAGTTGTCGTGGCAACGCACCCACAGGTCAGGACAGATCCTTTCTGGACGTCTGCACAGATTTTTGACAGGCAACCATTTGATGAATGGCACTGAAAGACAGTGGAGAAGGTTTTCTGATTTAAAGGGAGGGTGGTGACGGATCCTGTGTTCGCTCTCAGGAGGTATTGGTCATTTTATTATCAATCTCTCTCTTTCTCAAACAATTTTTTATCCTAAAATTAAATCTACAGGAAGTCCATTATCTTTAGTGTGATATTTTCATCTAAGCTGCATCTTATCATGTTAAACTGAGCAGCACCCAAACGGAAACCTCGAACGCATTCAGTCTTCTTTGGAATACAAATTTTTGACACAAGGCTGAAAAGTACAGGTGGAAAATAGCAGTAACTGAGGGAGTGCACACCAAACCACACATCTGAAACATTCAGTTGTTCTTATTTGTACATCCAACAATCACTTCCTTTAACAGCTTGTTTTAAAAAAAATCAACTGAGACTCATAGTCACTAGAAATGCTGCTAAATGTTCAAACCCACATCTTCCTGTTTGCGAATACTAACTTTGAAGTTTTGTCTTGACTCAGTGTTGACCATCAAATACCCTGTAACAGATCTGTCAGAACATAGTTAATCATTTGTTTGCCATATTTCTTCAAATCCAGCTGAAACACCTACATTAGTTACTTTTTAAAACAGACCACCTTTTTTAACTCAATGTTTGTTTTGAGCTTTGAGAGTGACCTTTAACCCTACTCTGAGTTTTGATGTGTGAATATTGCTTTTAGTGGCGCTGCAGAGCATTTGCATCACTTCCTCCTTTCTTCTATTAACGAACTTTATGTCCAATACATTTTGTCTGGGCAAACTTTACATCCAGTGAAAAGAATGGAGGACTCTTCTCACAAAGGGTGTGTTAGCCTTTTCTGCCTATTTCTGCCCTGTTGATAAAGTTTGAAAACTCTAAACAAGCAAAGCACAATTGTTTAGATGTCTGTAAAATATTATTAACGCTACAACAGAGGGAAGTTAAGTCATAAATTCCTCACAGTCAGTTACTAATTCATTCTTGTTAAAAACCGATAAAGCAGCAAGTAAAAATAGATTGGTAGAAAGTTGCTGTCAAGTAAAACATGAATGGTTCTAAATTTGAATGTTGTTTTTGCACAAATGCGCGTTATTTTTATACTGCAATACCTTAAGTCATAATTGTATGCAGTTATACGAAGAAGGTCTGTGGCATGTGGCTGTTTTTCTTACCTGCAGACTTTACTTTTTTACGGTGCTCGTGAGGTTTAATCTCGTGTTCACTGTTGAACATGTCATTGAACATGTTGTGCTCAATGAAATTCAAAAAGCTCAGTTTTGATCCCATCTGACCAGATTATGCTCACATTTTGTCACTGACTGTCACAAATCTTCCAAAGCAAATTTAAAACAAGCTTCAACATGTCTTTTGTTCAGCAGTGACGTCTGGTGCAGTGAATGAGCATATCGTCATTGTGATTGTGTGCATTATTCCTTGATTTAATATATAAAAACTTGACCTGCTATGTCAAGACATGTGTCTTTTTAGGTGCTGGTTTATAGTGAATTTTTGTTATTTTTGCTCGTGTATTAGTAACAGTACGCAGTAAAACATTTAGAGGTTTAGAGAAGTCGGTGAAGTCATTGCCATTAGTAGAGTCGTTACATCTTAATGTTTTTGAATGCTTTCTTTACTTTCACCCTTTGTATCACTCTCTGCAATACTCAGGTATTAAGAAACTATTTTATTACCCTAGTTAATAATAAACTAGCTGATATCAGCTTACAAATAGCCAGAATTATTTCAAACTACAGACAGATTTCAACTGTTTTTTGGACTTCTATGTTTTTTTTGCACTTCTTATTTCATTACATCTTCATTTCACGGGTTAATTAGTTGGTTGGTTAATGGAGTAATTTCTTTATCTGTATGTGTGGATAACTCGCTGACGTCTGGTGTAAATTTCATTTCAATGGCCTCACACATTAAAATGTTCAATACTTGTTTTACCCATTTGTTTTTAAACTTTATTTCAGACAGCACATGATAAGTGAACACTAGATTATTTTGGAGTTGTGAACCTGTTGAAGTGGTGAACTTTTAACATTCATTCATTCATTTCAACTTAAGGACATCCTTTTGTTTACTATAAAAAGTTTTGTTAAATGTACAATATTTAGAGAATCAACCACAGATAATAAAACTAAGATATGTTTTAGTTTTGGGAAGTGGGAATCTCTTTTGTACCAGTTTTGCATTAATGAAGCTTCTGTTAGCATTTTGGAGAAGTAAAAGTGACATTGTGGGCAAGTCATGTCCTAAAAATGATGTTTACTCTACCAAGAACAAAATTGAAATCTAAAAAAATATAAAATAAAAAAACTTCGAGCAACTTCTTGTCAAGTTTCCATTTGTGATAATAGTTCCAGTCTTTCTTCCATGCCAGAATGGAGAAAGTGTGTAACTGGGCGTGAGTGGAGAAGATTTCCGTACGGTAAAAAGGAGGGCCCAGATTTGGGAATGAGACAGCAACAAGCCAACACACATTTCTAAAATACCACAGAGTCTGAGCTCAGCCTTGGACCGAGGGGGGATGGTAGTTCTGCAGAACGCCAGAGGATAAACATATCTGGGAAATCATTTTAACTTCTCTCTTAGTTTTAGAATCTCTGCCTCAGGGTGGAAAACTAAGAATAAATAAAGTGAGTGTAAGAATTTAATATGGTATTAATAATTGGCTCTAAAGAAAAGAGTTAAACATATTACACATGTAAGTAAAATACCAAGTAATTAGACTGGAGGCTAAAAGACTATGTTGAGCTGATTGAATTACAAAATATTTAAGATGACATTAAAGCTCTGGGTACCAAGTTAATTTTGCTGTTGCTTTCACACATAACTTCTGTGAATCTGAATCTGAATTATTATTTTTTTTTTAAAGTTTTCCAATAGTGTAGCAGTAACATTAAGTCTTTCTCAGCTTAGGATTCAGAATTCAACTTGACAAGAACCCTGTAACTGCCCAAAATGATTAACCTCTGGCAGATTTAGGTTTAAAGTAATTGAAAGAATTGTTTGGGGCCATCACAGCTGGAGTCCAATCCTGAATCTGATACAGAATCTGTGAAGTTAAAGATTCAAGTGAAGGGAAGGAGACTTGAGTTGTACATGAGTTATAGTTCATCACTGAAGATAAATATTTAAAATACCAGAGGAAAGAAATTGATCAAAAATGCCTTTTAAAGTTTTTTCCACTAATTAAGAAGGACATAAATATTTTTGAACATTTCATTTTTAATCAAATGTAGATAAAAATTTATATTATTTTTTCCCCCAAAGTTCACCCTCATACATTGTTTTACTACTTTTTGAGAGTTGTCTGTCTTATTTCCTTTCAGAGACAAACTTCTAAGTTAAATAAAAATAATTTTAAATCTTAATGTGCAAATTAGGGGTGTAAATGTTCAAAACAAGTTGTGTTCTATGAAAAATGCTTCTATGTTGCAATGTTGGAAGTCCAGGATCTGCAGATGTAAAGAAGACATGAATTAAATTATGGAATTAATGTCCAAAAGGTTTTAGTGTTCATTTTGTTGCTTTTCTGTTTTTCCAGTGCTCGATTTCTTTTTTTAAATTTCAAACAGATTGATATGCTGAAAACTATTGTGACAAATATGTCAAAAGAAATGTACTTGACGTTCATAAAACCTAAAGCAATGTTGATTCAAATCCACTTCAAAACATTACGAGAATATCGAACAAAAGAAATTAGGAATTGTTTAAAACTTTTGCATGATGATGTACATAATTGTTTAGAAATGAAACCATTTTTTTAAACATTGATTTTTTTTATTTTTAACCTCTATCCTTGTTTCTATGCTGAGACACAAGATCACAAACACATCTGTAAAGCCGCCTCCAGGAAAATCTAATATTTGCTCAACGTCCCTGGCAGCCTGTCAGCAGGTTGACTAATTTAACGTGGCTGCTTCTAGAGTTTGCTCTGTGGGGAAAAGTTGCACAAGCAAAACCTGAATATTGACATTATGTAAAAAAAAAAAAAAAAAAGAAAAAAAAAAGAGAAGTTGTCATGAAAGCAGCTGGATTAAAACACTTAAAATTGCGAAATACAAGGTTTGTTTCTCAATGTTTGAGACGTTTCTGCCTCACTGGTCTAATTGAACACAATGTTCTCTGTAATCTTTCACTGTTGCTTACAACTGATGCCTGTATTTTGTTAGATGACGGTTCCTAATGGGAGTCTGTTTTGACTTCTAGATGTGCTTTAGTCAGTTCCCGATTGCACACTGGCTGAGGGCAGCCCTTTGTCCTGCTGATAAATTCTCCGGCAGCTGCTGCAGCTCTTTGCTCTCCCTTATCGCTACTTAAACAGTTAAGGGCACTGACATCGCTCTCAAAGTCCCGCACTCGAATTTTCTATCCAAATATAGTAGATTTATTTATTTTTTTCTTTTTAGAAATTTATCAGCATAGAAACTTGTGATTCTTTGAAGTTATGGCATCATGACAATGTTATTCTCCCAAAGTTCAGAGTGACTTGTCAGGCTGTTTTCAACACGTACCAAAACAGATTTGTTGCTAAACATCTGATATGGGTTCAGTTGTAGCTGTTTGACATTTTCCTCTGCTTGCAATTACTTAATATTTACTTTAAACAGCGTGTCTGCTAGACTGTGACCGCAAACAGACAACTAACTGACATTGTTTGATAGCGTAGCACCAAATAGACATTTAGATTTGAATGAAACATTTGGATTTCAAATAAGGTGTAATGACCTTGTTAATGTAAATAACATTTTTAAAAAAGCAGAGAGCATGTTCACTTGCTTCACTGTTCTGTTTTTTTTTTATTTTTGCAGAACTTTGCTTCTGTTCTGCTTTTTAACATCGAGTTTGACCGTTCCTGTTTGAATTCACTTTAATATGTGAAAACATGCCTGTGTTAAACTGCTCATATTTCTTGCACAAACTCATTAATGAAGATCAAAAATTTCGTCCTGTGAAGAAAGTTATTTCTCTCTACTGTTTCCTCATATGTTTCACTAATTGGCTCTAAATGACTAACTCAATATGACTGTAATGTGTTATAGTTTGGACTGAATTAGCCTGCATTGGATTGTATTGGCATTAAAGAGATTGTTATGAGGTGAATTTGATCATTTGTGTTTTTATTTGGATGTTGTTCAGACCATTTCTATGTAAAGTGCAGTGATGTGATATTTGTTTTGAATTTATGCAATAGAAACACATTTGCCTGTAATTAAGTGAACGTACAATACATTTTAACACCTTTGATTCTTATACTGCCAGTAAATAACTATAAATAGACAAAAGTGCAAATAAGTAGTTTAGTTCACTGATCAGACTTTTAGCATACTTTGTGGTAGACTATTGTTACCATAACAACAAAATCATTATATAACCATCTTACAACTTAATCAGATCATCAGAGCAGGAGAAGCTGTGAAACAGTCCAGCTGAAATCATTCTCAATCTAATTAGCAAACTACAAATACAGAGAGCTGCTGGAAACCTTTTTCATGGTGCTTACTTGTAGTTTTTTTGTCTAGTGAAAGAGTAAAGCCAATTTTTTTTTCTTAAATTAAAATTACCTCACAAATAAGGAAACTGTTACTAAGATTGTTGCAAAGGAAATAAGTGTTCCACATTATCAAGCACTTGTATGTAAAAAGCTTAGCAAACACCACAACCATCCATTTCAGAGAAGCACAAAACAGACCACCGGTCCAGAGCCGGTTCATCGTTGGCAGCAGGTGGGAACTAATGCATCTGCACACATTTTCTACCTACGTACTTAAAGAAGCAACTTAAATACTGGCTGATTTAGTATAATACAACTAGACAAAAGTGTAAATGAACTAATGTTTAGATCTCAAAGAGCCACAAACAATTTTCAGTTCTAGAGCTTCTGACTTTTAATGATGCATTTCGGACTTTTTCTTATTGGAATTTCTAGTTTCTGGTTTAAAACCTGGAAAACACTTAAATTATTGGGTGCTTTCCAGGATCAACTTTCAACTCAGTAGAAACTCTATAGCATCTTGACATTCAGAATGCCCTTTGACCCTGCCTGTGAAAACAAACAAACCTACCTGACAGAACTGTGGAACAGCTGTGGTTCCTCAGTTAGCTTGTTGGCGCTGTTGGCTGGAAAATTGGACTAAATAGAAACAAACCACTTTGTGTTGCCAAGGTAAAACTAATGGTGTGATTGCAGATTCTTGCTCAGAATAAAGTGTTATGTTAAAAAGTTGGGCTCTGTGTACTGAGGTTTGCCCTGGCAGCATTGACCTATGACTCATTGTTGCAGTCTGTGATATTGCAACAGATTTTGTGCAGGCTGTGACAACAACTTGTTGTCTCAGGTGGTCCTGATGAAATTGCATGAAAGCTGAAATTCCAAACAGGAATGACCATACTTGGCTTTTAAATGTGAGTGCCTGCCTGTCTGTGCTCTGTGATCATGCTGCTGTAGAACGAGCCTCTAATCACAGAGGCCCACACTGAGCAGACGGCTTGCAAAATGATTTCAGCTCTGCCTATGTGTTACATTTTAAAGGAAATACGGATCCTGTTTCTGTTTTGAACAATAGTATGAGGTTAGAGCCAGAGTTATGTAGGTAAAATTAAACGCTAATTTATGATGTGAGGTTTAAATCCCTTTGATCTGAGGTAAATCTCTATTAGGTTAGTTTGATGCATTTTAAGGAGCTTCAAAGAAAAGATCAGACATGCTGTGTGGGAGGAATCTAAGGGGATTAATGCTTTCTTTCAGCATACAGGCTGCCTGTAGCAGATCTGCCACATGTACAGGAAGTGAAACCATAGCAATGAAGCCTTGTGCAATGTGTGACGCAAGTCGTCCTGCAGTGTGCATCAGCTTGTGCCTTTTAAATTACACATCAAACCAGGACGCCCTAATAAAACCCGCTGACATTGTTTCTGATAGATTGCCTCATCTTGTTTTATTGCACCTTGCTGACATCAGTTGTTGAGTCCTTGAAGCAAATGTGCATTTCCTTTTTAACATCTGTGCAGTTATGATAAAAACATTTCTGGATAGAAAAACAAATATGAATTTTAAAAGCAGAGTTTCACAATTATAGAAATAAATCACAAAGAAGCTAGTTTCAGGGTGACTTGATGCCATATACTCACTTTTAGATTCTGAAGCATTTTTACAGCAAAGGATAGAACATTTTTCACTTACCAGAACAAAGGTAATGGTATTGGCAAGGGGTTTGCAATCTTTTGCCCCTCAAAGTGGTTCTTAATATTTTTGGCAAAACATAACATTGCTTACATAACATTATTTTAAAAGTAAATTTAGCAACTCCTACATGCTATTTTATGCTGGCTCTGCGTAGGATTTGCACTATAGACTGGCAATAATGGTACAAAGTTGGTCAAATTCTATATGGTCTGCATTCCTATATCTAAATATAATGTATGTAATGTGTCAAGCAAGCTTTTGGGCATAAGAAAAAATTTCTTATGCCAAAGAGTCACTTTTGAAAGCAAAAGTGACTCTTTGGACTGAAAAGGTTGCCCATCCCTTGTATAAACTGTACTGGAGGTGCAGGCATGGTGGGACCAACTGGTTTGACAGGAACCATTGTCAGTCAACGTTTGTGGCGGTTGATGTGCGGCGGTTGATCAACTCTGGCCATTGCCTGTTGTCCTGTTGTCCTGTTGCTCTGCGTCCTTAAAAAATGTGCAGCTGATTGAATTTTACTTCACAAAACACTGGTCTGTAGACTAACTCCTCCGTCTACATCGCTCTGTGGAATCTACGAGATTCAAGATGTGAATTAAATGATCCCTGAAAGAGCTCTGCTGCAAAAAAACATCAATCATTTCAAGACATGCAAAGTCTTAAAAAGAAAACGCTTTCATAAGCTGTCTTTCGGCTTATTGTGTGAGTTTTGGTTCAGCCTTGGAGATGACACATGGGACACCGACCGGGCCTTGTTGCCAACAGCAACGACTCATAAAGATCTGTTCCGCTGCTTGAGAAGGTCACCGTCATGGAGGGCAAGGTTGGAGTGTGTGTGTTTACGCTGCTGCATGTGCGTCACTGATAGCATGCAATCAGGCCCACAGCTTGGATAAGGATGCTGTTTTCATGGCTTGACTTTCAGAGAATGATCAGATTTGAAATGAATGAAGAATGTATGCTTCAAATTTATGTATTAACACAATTACAAACAATGAATCAAATTCCCCTTAGTGCTGAGTTTCTTATTATTCAGCAATCTACATAAATAATTTGATCATCAGAGGTGATTTCAGGCCAACTGTTCTCATAATACTTTCATTGATGAAATTGGGTTCAATCCTTAGTTCCATCTCAATATTTCAGCACATGATGGACAATTTGATAATCTCAGCGTTGTGGGAACAGTTTTGGAAAAGCTGGAAAGATGCAGATGAGTTTGGTGTGAAAGACTTTTAACAGGCCACCAGTTGTGGCTCCAGAATTTTTTTTCTGCAGGTGCTAAAGGGGAGCTAAGTATTTTACTGAGGGTGCTATGACAGATCTTTTTTTCCCTATAGTTATCAACACACATTTGCTATTTTAATCCGACTGATTTGCATTTATTTGACGCTTAGACGTCAGCACGAAGCTTTGAGTCATTAGCCAGATTACTTCCAGATAATATATTACATTGTTTAGGTTAAAACAGCATTTATGACAAGTATTGACCCCTTGCAACTGCGTCACTTAATCATTCGAAGCGCCATGATGTAGATCGGAAGTGAGGATCTGGAGTATTGAACTGAGCGGCTGAAGTTGTTTTTCCAAGTTGTTTTTGTGTTTATTCATGGCTTCCATTTATTCAAGTCAAGCTAATTTGTCTGTGGATGTAACACACCTGGTTGGGGCTCATAGATGGCGGTATTTACAGAAGCCTGAAACAGCTAGCTTAGAAACCGACCCATACCTTATCCCTCCTGACGTGTTGATCAAATTACCAACTTTGCCTTAATGCACGCCATATGATTTATGTCACTGTGTCATGAACAGCGTTTACCCTTCAACCGGAGCAGCCTTAAAAACGTACACAAGACTAGACGCTAATCATTTTTTGCATACATGCTAGGCTACCTGATGGTGTGGCATTGTTTCCATGGTTACTGATGGTTAGATGCTATCTTCTCCATAATGCGATATTTGATATCTTTCTAATCATACTTATATGGACGTTAATCTTCTTACCTTGTATAAAATGTTCGCTGTAAATCCGCGGTCACACCAACGGTTATGATTGACAGCTGCTATCCATCGCCGCATCGTCCCTCATTAACATAAAATAACTACCTTGGTTTGGACCCTTTCTGTCTGTGCAGTTGACCGTGCAGCACCTTGTGACCATTTTACTGCGAAATCAAAAAATAAAAGCGATATTACGCTACCACATGTACATATTTTGACAGGCTTTACACAGGAGAGCATAGGTTTGGACATCCATCATGGTGGAGAGAGTGACATCATGTGCAAAGGGTCATATTGTCATATTGTAGTTGTAGTTGCTGCAACAACTACATATAAGTGTTGTTAAATCAGATGAAAAAAAACCAAATCTAATATTTTCTGGGGGTGCGATGGAAATGCTATGACTTTTCCAGGGGGAGCAATAGCACCCCTTAGCACCCCCTGGCTCCGCCACTGCTGGCCACTTGACAGAATACCTTTGGACTGTATTAGACAGTGACTCCAGTTAAGGCCTTAAAGTCCAACATCAGTGTCTGACCTCACAAAAGTGCTTTTGGAAGAAAGATCAAATATCAGCATAAACCGTTTGGAAAGTTTCCCCAGAGAAATAAAATCATTTATTGCAGAAAAGGGTGGACCCGTGTCATATTAACTCTATGGAATAAGAATGGGACATTTATTCTATTCTGTAGAAAAGAACAGAACAAGGATTTATTTGTCCCCCAAAGTGGAAATTTCTGGTGGTAGAAGTGGTTGTTATAAGAAAATTGAAAACATCAGTGTAGATTATTTCACAGCATAATGCTGAACACCTTGTACAAAACATTGATTACTGATGGCTGTCCTGTATAATTATTAAATACATGTTGCCTAAACAAAGTAAAATCCAGAAAAACAAGCTAGACTGTTACAGAAACAGAAACACACCTTTTGGAGCTGGAAGACGGGATTAACAAGCTTCACTTCCTGGTTATTAAGAGGTGACTGGGTGCAGCTGGGTGCACTCTGCGCCTACGGGGAAAATGTCTTCCTTCATGTCCTTGGAAGAGACGAACAGATGATGTTTGGGGGTGTTTGCATTGGATGGACAATGACTCACTTTTTCTCTTTCACAAATCATTTATAGTTGTGAACCTCCCTCCACCGAACAGCAAAACCATTCGCACTATCTCCTCACATGAGAAACCATCACATGAGACCTGATGGCCACCAGGACTTTTTGTTTGTTTTACATGTGACTCATTTTGTCTTTAACCTGTTTGATCAGCTGCTGAACAACTTGTAAAGTTAATGTCAGCTCATTCAGTCATGAAAGCATTCTGATATTCTCAGATAATCTTCCTTATATTTATCTAAACATTCACTTAGCTGAACGTTTGGCCTGTAAAGAGGGAAAGCTCCCACTGTGAACCTGTGTATATGTACTGAAGTGGCAGCTGTTAGTGTAGGTTCAGCAATCCTCTTTATAATCCTGCTGAGTGTGGAAACATGAGACTTGCTGAAAGCTTTATCCAAATCCATACATAAGTAACGCTTAAATTAGTCTGGGTCTAATTTAAGCTCGAGCTTTGACATCTCAGACAAAGTTGGCTTCGTTCTGTCCCCATAATGAAGGTTTGGTTCCGTGTGGAAATAAAAACAAACAAATATGCAGAGCTTTGCAAAAAAAGCTCTGCATTTTGCATTCTGCTCTGGAACTGTTCTCAATTTGATCACATTACCAATATAACCATCAGTGCATTTACAGGAAATTTATGTGATCAATTAGTGATCACATAGATTTTCACAAAATCTGAAAAGTATAACTGCTGTATTAGGGTTGTGGTAGACAGGAATAAAAGGAGGAGTCAATTTCCTCAAAAAAAAAAAGATAATTTATTTTGAGCTCAGGCTGCAGAAATGTAAATATTTTAGATCAGAAATGCATTCTGAACCATTTCTTAGTCCCCTACTCAAATCTAGAATAACCAAAACATATAATAATAATAATATAAAAGTTCACTTCTGGACAAAAATCTCTACTTTGGTCTCATCTATCTGAAGCACATAGTTCTAGATGTCTGGTGCTTCAACCAGCTGCAACAATCAGTCATACTGCTATATATTTTTTAGAGCGCATTTCTAGTAGTACACTACCATCATTCTGTAATGAGTATCTCAGGCATTTTGGAATTTTTATGGAGCATTATGCGCTCTATGGATTTGGAATTGGGAAGCTTCTATTCACAAGAGGGTTCTCAATAAATTCGAGAGGGTAAAACTTTCATTCTGGAACCCACTTAAAAAAAAATTTTAAATTCAGGGCCTCCAGAAAAGCAGCTTCACTGTGAAAACGGAGCACAAAAGGTTAAAAAGGTTCCAGTTTGAGAAAAAAAATAAATACAGTTACCGTTTGAGACAGGGTCTTTCAGACTGTAAAATGCTAAACATCAAATCATTCAGAAATGGCCTTTTTTACCCTTTTTCACCCTTTCAGGTTGAAAGGATGCCTTTTACAAGTCACTACTGATATCTTTCTTCCTTGGCATTTTGCTTGACGAACCCTGTTTGAGATACTAAAACTTTCTGATGATCAGTTAATGAAGTGCATTTGATTAGCATCATCCGACTCCTTTCAATTCTTAAATCTTTTGCAAGCAGCATTTTACAATCCTCTTTAAAGCATGAAACCATTAACGCCAGTGAAAATCGGTGTTTCTAACATTCACATTGATTTACCTTTGCAACAAAGCCTAAATAGAGCATAAAATAAACTACACTTCTTGTTTGAGGACATTTTGTAAAGATCAACAAAGTTATCAGTGGAGTCTGAGAGAGAAGAGTATCTTTCCTCCTTAATGGAGTAGGACAAATCTACTTGGTTCAGACCAGTAAACCACTCAGTTTCCTGCTTTCAGAGGTGGTCACTCTGATAGTGGTTTAAGTGCATGTGGGGAAACTGGTGGCTGTAAGGATGAGACTGAGTATACACGGCTCGTTGTCTCACCTGCCCAGGATTAAGTGCCCACTTTTCCCCATGGCAACCGGCCACCAGGGTTCTGTTTTCTGAAATCAGAAACTCTTCAAACCCTTGTTTTCTCATCCGGGTCATCCCAATTATAAAATATAAACACTGATGAAAGATGCCAGAAACAAAGTATGTTAAGCCATGTATGAACAACTAAGAGGAAACAGAAGGCTGAAATGAGTCTTGTGTCCTGAGATAAACCAGAATCTACAAGCTGAAATTGAAAAATCTACGTTTTTCAGTTTCATCTCAGCAGCTGTAGGCCTGATTTTGCCTTTTCTGTGGTTGCACCTCAGAGGCAGGAAGTTGTGAATTTGTCACTGCGCTCTAAGCAGCTGAGGCAGGGCTACGTCAAAGGCCTCTGCGGTCGTCTTCATCCAGCCACAAGAGCAAAACATGGAGGTCATTTTTACAATGAAAGGGCTGAGCTCAGATTTTCTAGGTAGGCCTGTGGTTTACTCTCAAATAGAAGGAATTGCTGTAAACCATGAGGGCAAAAATCACAAAACAACTCTTTGCAGTCAGTATAAAAAAACACTAACAGGCAGCCAGGTCCTGCTGAGCTCCAGCTGAATCAATTGCATCAGCGTTGCATGTGAGAACCTGATCTAATCAGCTCACACAACAGGGACTCCAGGGGCTTTTGTCCAGTGGGTGGGTCAGCCCCATAACATGCTCAAAAACTGACTCCTCTATACAGGGAAAAAACCTTCTCTGAAATTAGAAGAATATCCTGTTACATATTTCTCCCACATCAACAACACTCACAGTGACCTGATTCTGTTGATAAGCAAAGATGGTCTTTAACTTTCCAGGAAACAGTAGACAGTGTTATGCAATGGAGCTATGCCTCTTTCCTAATAAAGAAACATGGAGCTAAACAACAGACATACTGAGAACAAACTGTGACTTCTGAATAAGACTGGTACCTGAATTATCACAAAGGAAGTGATGGAAAATTTGACCAGGAGATTTGTAACAGTGTAATGAATAATGTTTAGTAACTGAGAGGACATGGCTCAGTATCTCTGTAAACTGTTTGTACTCTCAGCTGAAACTGTCTGTACCCGTTTTTGATAACTTCATCTGCAGTCGTTTTTATCTACTTTTTTTAACTTCATCTGGAGTCATTTTTATCTTGCGCGCACTCACTCTGCCACCACTTGCACATCCATAACTGCTGCAACCAATTATGGCCAATTATGGTTGTACTTTGCTTTATTTGGCACTAAATCTACACTAATAATCTCCTTATTTTTTAAGGTTGGATGAATAAACACAACTCCGATCTGGTCTCATCTGGAATAATCCGATGGTTGTGCATTGGTGTGATAGTTAGATGTGCTGATTTGAAGGTTTAACCCTGAAAACTTGTTTATAATTGGGGCCTGTCATAGCATTACATAGAGTATTCTATGTAACATTCATGCTCATGCTGCAGGATGACAGCATGAGCAACCCCATCACCAGCCTCGTCCCAATGCAGCCCACATCCGGTAATTGCTCTTTTGGGCTTTATGTGACTGTCCATCCATCTATCCATTTTCTGTACACACTGTACAACATTTATTGCAACAAAGTGTCTTCTACTGAATTCACATATGGGATGAACTTTGGAGCAGTTATCACTGCTGTCTTGTAGGAAGAAGGTCCTAGGTTCAAATCCCTGCCTTCGTGGACTTTACATGTTCCCCCTGTGCATGTCTGGGTTTTCTCTGGGAGCTGTTTGTTAAAATTAGGCACAATTATCTCCAGTATTCCAACTTTGTTACATTTTTGTAGCATATTTTTAACATACTTGTATCTTTAGTTATTTACTATTTATATATCTCATTGGTAACAAAACTCATTTAAGCCCTTTTCTTTGGATTCAGGTTTGCATTGCCATGGCAACCCAAGCTGTACATACACCTTACAGGCTTTGAATATTTTCAGCATATCTGTATCCATTTTATTTTGGCTCTAGTGGCCTTTATTTGAAAGTGCTGTGACAGGAAAATAGAATAATGAGAGGGAAGACATGCAGCAAAAGTCACCAGGCCTAAGGCTTCTTATGTGGGTCATGTTTTTACCCCCTGCCCCACCCCTGTCTGTATCCATTTTTAATAAAAGCAATGCTGTGCAGAAGGGTTCAGAACTTCCTTTTGCAAAAATGAAAAGAAAAGGGTGTATGTGGTGATATATTGGCTTTTAGAGGCCTTCAATCTCCATCTCATGATTTGATCCAATAAATTATTCAATCTAGAAATTGTGACTGAAGGGAAAACATTTAAAATTTTATGGTTGTACTGCATTTCCAGGTTGACAAAAATGGATTTTTGCATATTATTCTGTAATTTCAATTGCCAGTATTTGGTTAGCTGCCTGGCTTAACGAAAAAAAATTATTCAAAATACACGGTGGGTGAGACGGCCTTCTACGTATGCTGGTCGAGTAGATGCATAACGCAGCATACTAACAAGAGAAAGACGTGTAACCTAGACATTAAAATTGATTTGGGCACAGAGTTGAGTGTTCTGAAGCAAAGAGTCCATGAACTATATTAAAGATAAGCAGCAGACGCATTTGAAAGAAAAATAGGAGACAAGATGCAATGCAAGATTATTTAATATCGAAATTAGATTACAAGGAGAGCGAGCAAAAATGTGAAGACAAGACATGTGGACAGACTCTGGCAAAATACACAAATAAATAAGTGTAATATTAACTGATGGGTCCCCATTTGCCCCCCTAAACAAATTTATAAATACTGGATCCACCCAGATTTCATGTTTAATGAGTGAAAGATTCATTGGGAATCTTAAATCCTCTGCACATCAAAGCTGTTGTGAACTCTACCACACATCTTGGTAGTGGTACAGACCTGCTGTAAGGTGATGGACTTCCATTTAGTCTATACATTAGCTAGCTCAGAGGAGCAATAAAACTGAAAATTTAACGCTACACATTAGCTTGTGTATTTACAGTATGTCATCATATTAGACTTCTTGGGCAGAGTTTAATTCAGACACTGATCAGTTGGGGAAAGAGTTCACTGGCAAACATGTCGTCCCAGGAGCTGTGGGAACAGAGCGGGGAGGACATGTTGCTGAACGGGGACGGGGACCCTTCGTATCCAGAGTCGCTGTAGGTGTCCGCAAGGCAGGCTTCCTTCTCCAGGGTGCCGAGGGCAGGGGAGGAGGTGCTGGGGAAGAGGCCATCCACCTGACTCTGGGTGCTACAAGAAGGGATGACCACTTCCTCCGGCTCGTCTTTGACGTCGACCGTCTCCTCCCCGACGACGACCTCGGCGTCTGCGAAGGAGGCCTCGTTGCTCTCATTGCTGCCGCTCTCCAAGTCGCTGCATTGCTCGCTGCTCACCTCCTCCACTGGCTTGGTGTAGATGTGGTCAAAGTGGATCAGTTCATTAAGGGTCTCCAGCTTAACTGATGGGGCCCCCAGAGGCGCAGGTGGGGCGGCAGGTACTGGGTGCTCCCCTCCAACCAGCAGAACCTGCGGCTCCGGGCACTCCTGCTCGCAAGACTTGAGGAACAGCTCTGGGTCAAGGATGTCCAGAATGCCCAGCAGCAGATCAGACTGTTGAGGGGAAGGCAGGAAGAGGATTAGTCTAGTAGCCCGTCACCCAAGATTTAATACCATAAAGGAGTGGTGTCATTGCTGAAGTAAGGTTCTGTCAAAAGATTCCAAGTAGTCTTGCACATTAAGCAACTGGTTTAGCATGAATCTAGCATAAACTCCCAAAGTCTGGAGCAAAAAGCTAGACAGAGAGGTGCCAAGACAACCGTCCCAAAAAGTCTAATCATAGCGAGGCTAAAGAATAGCCTCTAGGGCACAGGTGTCAAACTCCAGTCCTGGAGGGCCACTGCCCAGCAACTTTTAGATGTGCCTCTGTTGCACCACACCTGAATAGACTAATTATGTCATTAGCAAGGCTCTGGAGTACTGATCTACACAAGAAGGAGGTAATTAACCCATTTCAATCCAGTGTTTTGTACCTGTGGCACATCTAAAAACTGCAGGACAGAGGCCCTTGAGGACTGGAGTTTGACACCACTGCTCTCTAGCTTTAGCCTCCAGGACCAACTAGCCAGGATTCAAACTGAAGACCCATCTACTGCTGAAAACATTTGTAGTGCTTAAAAGATTATAGTTCATGTGCACAGTTCCTGTTTAGTTCACTTCAATCAAATTCTAGGTCATTACCCTATAAAGTTTGGTGTGTTTGAGCAATGTGAATGCAGAAGCGAACCGATTCAGACAAAAAAAAAAAAAAAAAAAAAAGCGATCTCTGGTTTGCCTAAAAACTTAAGTGAACTCTGGCACGGTTCGAATGCATGCGGACTGGAGACTGCTCCAAAACCAGGAACTACCATGCAGGGCATTCTGGGTATATACAACCAAACCAAACCCAAGAGTGTAGGACTAGCAGGAGAAATTACTGGGTCTTTTACAAAAGACAAATCCTATAACCACTGAAATTTATTTACATTTTGTGAAGGAGAAAGTTGCGCCCAGCAACTTCAGAGGAAATGACATCACAGGCGAAGGTGTGGGACAGAGCAAGTTTTTCCATTGGTTTGATATTTGAAAAAACTGCACCTACTGAAGGTGTTGCAACTTTGGTTCCCAAGCAAACCAAGTCGACCGGACTACCGGGTGTGAAAACACCCTAAAAATATCACCACCTCCTTAAAGCAAAAATGTTGACCAAGTCTCACCTCATTGTCTGTATTGTCAAGACAATCTGTATCCATTGAGAAGTCTTCAGATTTAGGGACTGCTGGGCCTGCACCTGCTGCGGAGGCACACGTAGCCTGAGTGCTGCGGACTCAGAAGACCCGACTCCCAAACCTGCGTCGTTCCCGGTGGATAACAGAGTCTGAACCTTAAAGAGAGAACAAAAATTTAATCAATTAAATCTAATAACAGTTACAGTTCAATCTATCTTAAAACATCTGTTCTCCCTTATCATCCCTACCTTTGTTTTTGATTCCAGGGTGTCCAACCCAAGCCTCTGTCTCAATTCCTCATTTTCTGTCAGAAGACCGCTCGATTTTTCTCTCAGCATTCTGTTTTCGATGTGAAGTTTCTGGTTCTGTGAGAAAAGAGCAGATGGTTACACATGAAACTTTGAACGGTTTATAGAGAAGTGAAGCATGAACTTTCTTGGGTGAGAAAGCAAACTATAGAAATGAAACAGAAAAGCTTCCCCACTTCTACATGCTGGGAGAAAAAAAAAAAAAGTTTCATCTAACCAAAAAGTGATATGACTGAACAAATAATGAAGCATTAAATGCTTAATATTGGGTGTTAAACATGAAAATTACCTCCAGTTCCAATTCTATAACTTGTTGTTCCAGTTCCCCCATTTTGGCCTTTTTCCTGTCTCTTGCTGTCTGAGCTGCCACTCTGTTCTTGAGTTTCCTGAGGTGGAAAAAGGGCATAAGGGGTGAGGAAAAGAGGAATTAACTGTTTCCATGACGCTGACTCAGTCTGAGTCGGATCACCGATCATGCTGCTGCCACGCAGGCAATGAGGAACCAGAGCAGCAGCAGATCCAGGATCAGCTGAATCACCAAGATAACAGTTTTATGAGCACGCGCAAAGTACAGAACAAGATAACAGGTACCTATACCAAAAACGCAAATTAAAGTCCGAAGGTACACAACAATGCACTGCATATTTAGCCATTTTGTGTTAAATGGAATTTAGCAAATAGCAAGTAAATCTTAGGGCGTGTCTCAGTTTAAATGCCCGGAACAACGGGTTCATTTAGCCTCGTTATTACGTAAACTAACCTGCGAAGCGCTTTTTCTTCGGGACTCAAATGAGTGAGCCTCTGCCTTTTCCGGACCGGCGGCCCCACTGACGTGTTGGAGTCCGAGTCCGATGACACCTGGCTGGCCGTTGACGGTAAAACCAGAGATATCTGCCGGCTGTAGGCCGTCTGTGAGCCGCTTGATGAGCCGGACTGCTTCCCGGATATCAGGAGCACTTTGTGGCTTCCAGCTGCTGCTGTTACCACCACCATGTTTATATTATTTCTTTTGAGGCTGTATGTATTTAAAAAAAGAAAAAAGAATCACGGGGTATCCGTCCTGGATTCAAAAGAAACCTTCGGCTTTCCCTGCCGATCCTTTGCCTGACTCTTCGCAACTGTGTTACTGAAGTGGGTTGCAACTCCGATCTTTTCTACTATCGTGTAGACACCCCATTGGCTCACGGAGGTACTGACGTAATCGGTTTGTGAACTATGATTGGTGGAGGAGCTGACGTAAGTTTGCAACTGAAGTTCCACACAGACCACGCCAACTTGTCATCTGGGTTTTTTATCTTTATTTTTAGCGTATTTATACCAATGTCACGTCACAAGTTTGAGACTTAAAAATAATAACAAGAGTCCCATCGAGTCTTTATTATTGTCTGGTACTCGCAGCTGTTTTTTCTTGTGAAAACAGGAAGCGTTTCCTTCCAGAAAGAGACATTCACCTATTTTAATCTCACTACGTGATCTTTAGCAAATGTTGTTTCTCGTCTGGTACAGAATAACTTCCTCATTCTTTCCGTTTTTTAACAAGTCATTCAAACTAACACATCAAGCTGTACGACTGTCGTCGGACTTCTCTGAAATAACATTTCCTTCTTCCAGTAAGGCTAAAAAAAGTTGTAAATTTACTCCTCATCCAAAAAATAAGGCAATATGGGATAGAAGCATATTTACAACAAATTGACTATAACGTTGTACAGTTATTAAAATTGCATCCTCAGATTAAAAATGTACAAATGAGTAGAGTAATTTGAAAGAAAATGCCCAAGATGTTTATATTTTTGGACAGAAGACAGCAGTTTACATGAAATTACAAAGATCATTAGTGTGCAAGTAACAGCAGGAATTTAAACACTTATTGAGTCTGAGTTTATTGGCTACAGTGATGGTGAAAGTGTAACAAGGAGGAAGGATCAGCTATAACGCTCCTTTGTGCACCAAAGACGCAGCCGTCTGAAGCGCTCCAGTTCTGCCACAGCTTTATACATGGGGTGGGAGACATATTTACCCAAGAGAGGCATCATTTTATCTGGAGTGCTTCTGTCTCCCAACAACCATCCTGGGTCGAGGGGGCATAGGACGGACGGAGCTGATTTTCCTAACGAGCTTATCTAATTGGTTTCTCTCAGCTATAGAAAAGCTGCTGCTCCTACAAACTATACTGTAAAAGATGGCTGATGCCATCACAGAGTTGAAAAGGGTCTTTATGATTGATCCTGCTCTCCCTGGATGTACAAACTTAAAGTGTTCAAGTTTGGCTTGGTGATTTTGGAGTGATGTTATTCACCTGTCCAAATTTTCTGCAACAAACTTCAAGCAAGTTTCAACAAGCTTTTTCTTGGGCAGTTACAAAAAGAAGTGGTAGCCATTACCTTTACCATATTTTTCAACAGAAGGACTTTTTTTGTAAAAGATCTGTGGATAATGTCAAAGGTTATCAAAGTCTTGTGTGAATTTCAAATAATCAAATTCAAGTATTTGAATATATTTAGAGCAAAAAACTTACATTGGCACCTTTAATACTTACTTAACAAAGTATATGTGAGTCACTGTAAATATTTAATTAAGCATATTTGATCTATGATTAGAAAATAGAATACAGTTTATCGCAGCAAGAGGAAGTTTTCGATATAATAAATATAATGTCTTCATTTAAAGTATCTTTTACATACTTGACATAAAAATGCTGCATGACTTTTGTTTGGTATTTTGAAAAATCGATACCTACCACATGACAGATCAGAGCAAAACCACCGGATGTGGTGCTAGCAGCAACCGATATCAAGAGGATAGCTCAGCTACTCATTTTACTGCACATACTGAATGTAAGTCTGTAGTAAATGATGTGAGTTGATAAAACAGTGCAGAACGTACAACATTTACAACCTTTCATCTTGTGTTTTGCATTGTTATAACAGACAGACGTGCCACCATTGAAGATAATTGTTGCCTCCTAAAGTGCTCTAGCCTGTGATGGAGACAGCAAGTAGACACTCTTCCTGAGCCAATATGGGGATTAACATTTTTGCAGCATTTGGGCACAGTTACTGCTTATATCGCAGAAACCTTTGCTCCCTCACCCAGTCACTTCAGCAGCAGCTAAAGCAAACAGCTGTCTGTTTGTGAAGCCTTCCTGGCACTACAGAATCAACACAGGAGAAAGTGACACCATTGGTCTGTGTGGGAATGTTTAATGCAGCAGGAGGAGTACAGGATCTGAGCACAGGATGTGCTTCATTTGATATGGAATGAGTCAGAGCAAATAGGGAAAACTAAAAAACTTTTTAAACGTTTCTTTATGCACAGAAAGTGAAATAATTACTAATATAATTAATCTTGTAATAAATCCTCCACAGATAAAAATGAAAGAAAATGTTATTTCTGACTTTGACAGTCAGTTGGGGATGTCCCATCACGGGTGAGATAAGTGCCATAGTTTGCTTTCAGGGAAGTGGAAAACTATATTTATGTTGCACTCAAGTTACGTTCAACCCACAGTGGGATAGATGTGTGACAACAAGAAAAATAATATTTCTGCTGAGGGATTTTTTCTAATGAGTCTCACATCGCTCTTTTCATAATCTGACACAATAAAAAAAAACACTGCAGCAAAATGTGAAGGATGTGATCAGCTGAATACTGTATAAAATGATCTTCTGTGCATTTGAAATGCAAATTATGTCCAAACTGTTTCTCAATACTCACTAGCAGGAAGGCCCCATGAACTGACAGTGTTGCACCACTGTCAGTTTACAGAGTTGTAAGTCCTTAATGAAAATCCTCTTACAACATGATTTGCTTGCATGGGTGTAACAACACAATGCAAGTACAAACAATTACTGCTCACTGCATACAGCTCAGAGCGAAGAGATTAAAAAACTCTTTTGATGTGAAGGTCTTTGCTGTCCTGAGAGGTTTCTACATGTAAAGTTTACTTTGGGAGAACTTAGAAATCGTCTGAAGTGAGATGTTTCTCTGGAAAAGGCAATGAACATTGTCAAACCTTTTTTCTCTAATGCAATAGATCCAAATGAATGTCTCTTAAGGAGGTTACAAACAGCATCGTACTGATGTACTAGTTTATGTGTCTGAGTCGTCGTAAAGGGTTGGGGGATTGTGTTCAGAATAGGGGATTATGTTGTTTTGAGTGTTCTGGTTGCAAATCACAAAAATAGGACTTGCTATTTGTTTTCATTCTTTCTACTATTACCAAAGAAGGGTGATAACAATATTTTTTTCATGCAACAATATGTACCCTGTTGATTTATTCAGATATAAATCATCAAACGTGCTCATTTATTTTAACCCAGAGGCCTTAGAGAGAGACCCTGTGCACAACTACACCTCTTGTCTGCCAGACTGCTCAGGCTATATTTAAAAACTCACACATGGATGCAAAGAGAAGCAGACTCATAAATACAGACGTGGGGGTCCTCCCTGGAGCTCAATGTTGCTCTCTGTGATTAAGGTGGGTGGAGCCCCCAAAAAAACCCACCAAGAAGCACCTCAGGTCACATAAAGGGCCTTTTTCCTCCAGATGTGGACTGCATGTTGCAATAGATTATAGTGTTACAGACTAAAACCAAAAAGCTGACTTTGGTTCACTTGTTTTATAGAACACGTAGCATCGTTGTCCCTCAAGAGCTTTCTTTGAAGTTCAGATTTGCCGCCTTGGATATAAAATGTAGTAAAAGTTGGAGAAATTAGCTGATTACTTGCACTTCTGACACTTTCCGTCTATCTTTAATGTCTGATCATTCAGATCACCACCAAAAGTGGTTATTACCACTGGTTTCGCAACTTCCTGAAGTTGCAACACCATGTTTTGCATAAGTTTTCAGTAACCTACTGCAAAAAGCTCCAACAGGGTGTGATGTCTGAGATCCAGCCTTCTAGGCAAATCGAAGGCAGCACAAGAAGGTGAAGAAAACTGACAGGTGGATAGACAGTGCTGGGAAAAAGTATTTGCACCTTTTGTATTTGTAACCAGAGTGAATACCAAAAACATTTGAAATGATGATGTCATTTATTAAGAGACAAATAATGATCCACGTAAGTCTGGTCTTACATGAAAAAGTAAATCATGAATTAACAGTGAATAATCCATTTTTTGTAGAAAGTTCTTCTCAATATAGTGACATCCACACACTAGCCACATTATCACACCTGCAGAATATATTTTTTTTAAATAACACAACCTGCCAGACAACATGAAGTGGCCCAAAATACCCAAACGAGCAATAGATTATCTGTTGACCGAATGGTTTTCATAAACATATTAGAAACAAAGTAGTCAACATCTCTCTGTCTGGAAAGGATGACAAAGCAATTTCTGAGGCTTTAAGGCTCATGACATGAACCTGTTTCTGATAGGACCACGATTCTGCAGCCATTAACTCAAGTACACTTGATTATAGTGGATCCCTGTTGTTAGGAATAAATGGCTTAAATCCACAAATATTTGAGAATCCCCTTTAAAATTCCTATAGCTGCCTATTTTAACAGTTCAAACACAAAACATACCTTGACATGCATTAATACACACAAGTGAAAACCATCCTGGCATTTCCATAGGAGGTAACATCCACTGTCTTCCTTATTCCTGCCATTGGGGCTTCAGCTAATCAATGTCAAGAAAAAATAATGGCTCTGACGGATTATCTGTTTTGCAAATGCTAGAATATAGTATAGATGCACTGTTTTTTTCTGTATTTCAACTTCCCAAGCTGTATTTGCTTATTTTTCTGTAGATAACTAGGAGTTAGTGTTCCACAGAAAAATTTGTGAATATATAAATCAATTAATGCTGCACTGTGAAGACATGGATCCACTGTATACAGCTGGATAATTAATGAAAGCACATCAACATGTCCACATCTGTTTGGCTTAGAAATACAAAAATAAAGATTTTAGAGTTAATTCTGACCAAGATGCAATGGGGTTACCCGAAACAGCTTTTAAAGCCCTCCATTGTGGCTGAAATAAAATAATTCACAACAGAAGAGCGAGAAAACTTTCTGAGATGGAAACATTGTTGCTTTTATTCTTTAAATATTCATGTTTTGTTGTATCAGTTGTCATTTTTGTAGGAAAGGCATGGTTTATACAGTGAAGGTAAGACATGCAGGGTAAACAGTAACACCCATGTGTGCTCGTCAGGGTGGGCGTTCCAGTAAACAGTGTTTATGGGGAAAATCCTGGGTGAACAAAACGGGTGAGCAGGGTCACACCCTGGGACAGCAGCCAGCTGCAGAAGGCTGTTTGTGGACATATTTACCTTCTTCCCATCACATTAGAAGCCCTTTCTCTCTTTTGCTGCTGCTACTATTGTATTCATGCTGCTTTATTTGTCATTCCCTCTTTGTCAGACCTATGCTGTTGCATTCTTACTAAATGTTTAGCTGCGTTACTACTATGAACTGGCTCTGTATCTGAGCATGTGTGGAAGCAAACGCAGAGATAACATGAGTGCAGTTTTGCATACACAAGAGGAGAAAAAGATAGAAAAGATGTCAAAGATCACTCTTTTCTTTGCTACATCGCTAAAAAGAAAAAAAGAACACATCGACTAAATCTTCTAAAACATGATCTGTGATGTGATGTTTCAATGTAATTATCTTAAGAGTCCCTGCAGACATGTTTGTCCACTCAGATGGGCCATTCTTTGTAGGAACAAAGCTGACACTGCAGTCTTTTTGTCCTGCTGTCACCACATTGCCAGACGAACAATAATCCTGTTTACCACTGTTCTGCACAGCTGGGACTTATCAAACAGTAGAGTGTAAAATTATCTCAGTGAGACAGAGCTTTTCACACATACCAACAAGGTTATAACTGCATGCTTGCCTTTTTTTCCCAGCTTTTCTTTGCTGTGTAATCTAAAAGAAGTTCTGCCATGTTAAACTGAAATCATGAAATATGTATCCCATCATCTCATGTGTGCACTTAAGAGCTAGGGGGAAGACTGCGTCTTTGCTAGGACAGATCTGACTGGCTTCATAATGATGCAACTTCAATCTGTTGCAACACAGATGCAACAAGGCAACTGTCCAGCCTGCAAAGTGATGAAATCTGCATTAATCTTACACTCACTATAACCGTCTTTTTCTGTCATGACTTCCGCTTTTTCTAGCAGCTTTCAGCTCAGAGAAGCGTGGTTAACAAACAGACCATACAACAAGAATGCTGAAAATCATGACAATACTTTTTACTTGATTTACTCCATAAAGTCCTGCTTGGTTGGCATCTGACCTTACAGAAGTCAAGGGTGATACCGCCACCTGCTGTGTGTAACCGCACATTACATCGCCTCTGGAGCAAAATGTTTCGTTGTGTATGTTTAACAAACTTTGCTTATGACCCTGTAGATTTTTTTCCTGTTTTGAATTTTGTTTTTATGCTCTTTCTTTCTATGTTAATCCAAATGGCACAAAGTATGACTAAGTTGTCTATTTTGATTAATTTAAATTTATCATGTTTTCGTATTTTTCTCATAGTAAAAACCAACATTATTAATTCTAATAATTATTACCTATTTAGTTGTACATAATTTTATTATTGTAGTCATTTTAAAACACTAAAGCTTTGTTGAAGTTTGCAAAACAGAATATGGTGGGCAGATCAATGCAAAATATTGTAATCCCAAGTTAGTATCAATATTACTAACATAATAAGATTGATACTTCAGTTTCAGATTCCCTCATGACATTTTACTCCATTTTGAGTTTCTCACCTTTGCCACTGGAAAAAACAATTGCTTTGCTGTCCTCTCAAATGATCATTTTTTCCCCTTTTTTATTTAGAAAACAACACAGACAATTTTGGTTTTTTTGTGTGTGTTTCTGTTTATCATCTAAATATCTTTTTTTTTTTTTAAATCAAAATTATTTTTCTCTTTGCATGAGAAATGTAAAATCTGGAATAATCTGTCTGTACTTTAGGGGTTTTGAATCAATTTGAGCATCGCTCCAAACTGGTGAAGTGTTTCTTAAGTCTGGTTTCTAAGACCAAGTCTGAACTTTAAGTGATTCCTTGTGTCTGTGTCTGCAAGGGTGTGTTTACGAACGTACAAACAATATACGCAACATCAGCAGACATCAAAAAGTGAGTCCCACGGAGACAAAGGCAGCTCAAACAGGAGGACGATCAGTCTCCAGACATGGTGAACCACATTTCTCTCTCCCTGACCAAATTCTCCCATCATTCCTTTCTCCGTCTTTTCATTCTGACTGCCACCCGTCAGTGTGGTAGCACGTGGGGCAGATTGTTGTACTGCATGTCAGCGTGTGCTCTCACGCAAGGCCGGTATGAGTGATGTGCAGAGTGGCTTTTCATTTGAGGATTTGGGTGTTTAGGATTTGGCTCTGTGACGCATCGTTTCCCTTCACCGGAGAGACGATCTGACCAGGCAGTGGCAGACAACAGGACGCAGCAGCTAAGAGCTGGCAATTTAGCCCATAAAATGTCATCATTTTTCACAATTTGATTATTTTTCATGAAGAGAGGAACTGCATCTTTCATTACTGCAAAACGTCAACATGTGTTAAATCTATACTTTTGTTTGGTTCAGAAAATTAAACAAAATAAATCTTGAGCAACATTTATTTGTGTTGCGTTTTCATCCAAGAAATGTATTTTGTTCTTTTGCCCTCAACAAAAAACAAAACTTTTAAGTGAAGAAAAACTATTATGTAAATTTTATTTAGGTTTCGTGTAGGTGTGCAAGTTCAGGTAACATTATTAGTTAATCCAGTTTCTAGCATAACTATTCATACCCTCTGAACTTTTCCAATACTTGTCACAGTAAAATGGGAGACTTGTGTCTGCCGTTTCAATCCAAAAAATCACATAAATGTGAAAATGATTTTAGAGAGAAAATGGTTTCGCAGTTTTTCAGTTTTTTAGTTTTTCAGTAGTGATAAGTTCGATGTGATACTAAAAGAATGATACTAATAATACCATTAATGTTACTAAACACCACTAATAGTTTTTAGATCCATTGTCATTAGAAGTTATTTAAGTGATTTAATAATGTACTGCAACTCATCATCATTATCACAGGCGCTACAGTATTTGCAGTCTGCTTTTAATGTAGTTCAAACCCGCTTACAAACTTTGAAGTTGGTTTTGAATGTGGATAAGACTAAGGCAATGGTTTTCTCACACTCTGCAAAACTACCAGAAACCCCTCTATCGCTTACCACTGCTCTAGGAGCACAAATTGAGTTTGTTAGTAATTATAAATATCTTGGTTTTATTCTAGATAATGAACTTTCTTTTAAAAATCACATAGCAAATCTATTACGAACATTGAAAATGAAGATTGGGTTTTATTATCGTAATGGATTGTGTTTCTCACTCAAAGCTAGAAGTAAATTGGTAGCAGCAACATTCCTGCCACTGTTGGATTATGGAGATGTTTTATATATGAATGCTTCGACCAAATGTCTTCAATCACTGAACACTGTATATCATTGTGCCTTAAGATTTATAACTGGTAGTAGACATTTGACACATCACTGTGATTTGTATGCAAAAGCTGAATGGCCTCCTTTAAGTGTACAAAGAAACAATCATTTGATGATCTTGATATATAAATCTCTACTTGGACTAACACCAGCATATTTTAGCTCTCTCTTGCATAGATCTATTAGTTCTCGTTCTTTACGCTCTAATGACATTATTCTTCTGCATGTTCCACGTGTTCGAACTGAAAAAGGGAAGAAAGCATTCAGTGTGTTGCTCCTACAGCCTAGAATCAGCTCCAGTATGAACTCAAGATGTCGGAAACTATTTCATTGGACTTATTTCGAGCGGTTCTTAAAGATAGGCAACAAGCTTCTGTGAAGCGGTGTCACTGCTTTTAAATTGTTTTTATTGTTTTATATTTGTGCATATGTATTAATTGGTTTTATTTTGTAACCAGGT
>CAEFZY010016868.1:0-23631 GCA_903066815.1 Brachyrhaphis roseni
GTTACATTAAACTTGCGTCTTCCTCGACACATATATTCCCCCTGTCTCACTCTTACCTTTTCTGCTCGAGCGCCCCTAGCGGCCGGTAGAAAAAAATTCATAAATAAGCCGCATCGTTGTATAAGCCGCAGGGTTGACAGCGTGTGACAAAAGTCGCGGCTTATAGTCCGTAAATTACGGTACTCAGAAGAGGCGATAAAGGAAATAACCTCAAAACAATGACTGTTTTCTTGCTATAATGCTGATTTGTACCCTTTCTGTCCATAAAACAACTGTCCACACTGGAAAAAAAACGTCCTCTACCATTGTTTCTTTAATACAAGTGATTTTATTTTTTGTTCTTCTGCTCATGATCTCAAACTTTAGATTTATCTACTCTGAGTCTGGAAACACAAGGAGTATTATTGTCTTTGACAACTCCTCATGATGGGATCTTATTTGCACTAAGGGTGTTATTTCAAATACGGCAAATAATCTAAGAAACGTGCAACTTTTAGAAAAAGGTAACACAAAAATCTGTAATTTTAGGCCACAAAAATCACAAGAAACATAGCAAGTTCTGAATGGACTGATAGTTGGATGGAGGAACTAATGAAGCAGTTAATGTGTCATGGATGGACGGACATAATGCCTATCCACACGTAGAAGATACTTCCAGACTGCTTATGGATCATGTGTATACAATGGATTGTATTGGAGGCTTAAAATGTTACACAGTCATAATGGCTGCAGTACGAATTGATTGATTTAATTTATGTCTGGGAACATGATAACATTTATGGGCTTGTTTTAATCATAGCCATTTTGAGTTTCACTGAAACTAATTTAGTGGCTGAACAGCTAAGGGAAAAATACAACAACGATGGCAACTGAATTTATCATCTTAGCAGTCAGAACCTAAATTCACTCAAGCTGACCAGCCCTATTTAGCTCATTCCAACATGACATCCAGCATTTATTGCAGAGAGGGGACTTGTAATAAAAATAAATAAATGAAAACAGAATGAAAGTGGGTATAGGAGGGGCAGGGTACAAGTTAAACACAAAAATATGCAAAAGATGTACAAATAAGAGAACCGATGTTTCACCTTGTGGGGGCACACCTTGGACAGCTTGCCAGCAGTGAGATGGGGGGGTGGCTGCGGAGCCGTGGGAGGGCCACTGTGAACATGTGTGTACAGGTTGACCAGGGAGGCCAGAAGCTCGTTCTAGCAGTGAGACACAGAAAACATGACTTACTGCAACAAGAACATTAATTTTAAGAATAATTTGAAAACCCAAATTACAAATGAACATATGAAGAGGAGATTTAACCCAGACAGTCCAAAGGCGCAGGTTTTGGGTGAAAGATATTTTTTTATTTAGAGAGAGAAATTGATTGGTGTGCATTAACTGCAACAGTAAAAGTTATAGTTTTGCTATTGTTTGAAATAATATTACTGTACTTCATCCTTCACTGTGTATTATTTAAGGGTGTCAAAGTAAAGAAACACTGAATATAAATGCATATATTTGTAACAGAATTGTTATTCTCCTTCTAATCCAGAAGTACTACATTGTTTTGGTCTATCAGATAAAATCCCGATTAAAAACTCAGAAGTCTGTGGCTATTAGGAAGGAAAATATGAAACAGTTCAAAGGGTGTAAAGTGTTTTGTTCAAAGGTTACAGTAAACTCTGGTAAAAGCCTCTCTTTGTTGTGGCTCACTTGTTTCCTTGCCAGACAAACACACACCTTCGTGGAGCCAGGGGTGAGGCCCGCTCCACAGCTATCCAGTATGGCTCTCAACTCGTCCTCACTGTGATCTTCGACCCTGTCGAGTCTGAGCTGACCGTCATGGATGAGACGAACCAAAGCTGACGGATCTCCTGAAAACATCAGAACATTTTCTGATAGACAACAAACCAACCCACTGAAAGAAAGATCCCATTAGCATAAACACATGACCCATTTTTTAAATCTACAAATAAAGCAAATAGCTATTGCGATATTAACACATTTGTTTATTTTTCAAGCCTGAGGCTGTTATAAGTGTAACCAACATAATTCAGCAGGTGTGTACCTGTAGGTTGTTGTATTTGTGGCATGAGCTTGTCTTTCTCTGTGTTGATGACAGTGGGGCTCCTCATCAAAGGCGGTGCAAAAGGAGCAATGATGGAAGCGTCCACCCGTGTGATGGGGATGTCTGCAGGGAAAGCCGCTTGCTCGATCGCTTCCCCCTCCATGGTCAGCCAGAAGTCATCCACATGAACTTCATCTGAGACTGAACACTCCGGCCAGGTAAACTGCAGAGTAAAAAGGCACAAGACCTTCCCGAATCTGCTGAAAAATTGTATGTTACAGATTACATAAACTGTCTGTCACCTCCACATTCTTCAGCTCCAGTACGTCGTTTCTGTGTCTTTGCGCAATCTCAACTTTTGGGGCAACACCACAAATGCCACAGATCATGTCGTTGTAATCCCGCACCGTCAGACACTCAAAGGCCCAGTAGCCGCTCAGGAAAAGCTCCTGAACTTGAGATGATTCCTCTGGAGTAAGACTATGGACTAATGTAAACACATCACAAGGCTGATCAAAAAAAATCTACTGTTGAATAAATGCATGAAGAAGTAAAATGGAATTTACTTGGATGATTCTGGATTTGGTCAAACACAGATTGAGCGGCTACAGATGGTGTCTGGCCCAGTCTGATGTTGGCTCTGATCTTCAGAAATAAGTCAAGACTTACAAGAAGTCGATTCCCAACATTGAACAAACCTGAACAAACCAGTAAACAAATTATTAGACAGAAATGATTAACTATTCTAACACAGCATTACAGGGTATGTTGGCTTCCTGTACGGACACAGGATGTGGCTCATTCTCCATGGATGCCATAAAACAGGAAACAAGCAAAATATGCCGAGATACAGATGGAAAGACCTTCAGCTAATACAATATCCATTTAATCATGTGAGATGAGGGCAGCTCTGCCAGGCGAAATGAAAGCCCCTCTCAGGGTGTCCTGTTGGCCGGGATCCTCAGATAATGATTGAGTTTTGAAGGAATTTACCTAAGGTGCTTCTTAGAAACTGTAATTCATAAGAATGAAACAGCTAGAATCACATTTCAGAGAAAAAATAACTAAAAACAGAAACATCTGTTGCTTAGACATAAAACATTTTCTTTTCTGTCAAGCAACACAAAGCAGTGTTATTTATTATACACTGACCTGTTCCTAAAACTAAAAAAAAACAAAGCTGAAATGGGGATAGCTGAATGGAGAAGCTGCAAAAAATTGCTAAAATTATAAAAAGTAAATTAACATGCAAATCCTTTATTGTGTAATAATCACCAGACTATTAAACATGATAAAGATTTTGGTAACACACTCACTCTGAATGAACCTGAGAAAACAAATGGTAGAAAGACTAATTACAGTTATCCAATTAGTTTGTAAAACAGATTATGTTGTGCTGTAGCGCCCTCTTGAGGCCAATTGGTAAAACAGTGTGAATGAGAAACATTCACAGCTGGTCCAGAGTTTAAACCAGGTTATCTCTATTCTAACAGCCAATTACACAAAAAGAACATTCAAAACTGTTTTTTTCCTTGGAATTAAAACAAATAATGCTAAGAATTATACAAATTTGCTTTACTGCGACATCTGAGTGTTTGTGGTTACCTGGATGCAGATTTGCAAAGCTGTGCAGAGCCAAACATTGAAGGTTGGGACACACTTTGAGCTGCAGAGACGCTGTCTGCATCAGAGTCTCGGTGAGCAACCAGCAGTCCTCCTGCCCGGCAACAGTACTACAAGGTCCAATCATAACCATGTATACAAGTTTACATTAAATCTCAGAAATCAACATGAGGCAAGTTTGCAAAAATGATGAGCCAAAATGAGGGAAAAGTCATCACGTATGGCCTTACCCCCGCCCTCCTTTCAACAGACGGTAGCTACACAGGTCACAGTGTGTAGCTGTTGATTCATAAAACTGAGGCCACCCAGTCTCCAACAGTGTCTCAGTCTCAGCATCACTTCCCTCACCATTCTTAACCAAGACTATTTTAACACTGTTCAGCTCCTGGATGAGGCTCATTGTTTCCTGCAGCTCTGTGTCACTCTCAGGAATCTGCAGAGTGCTGCGGATTAGCTGCAAAGTGCTCTGGCGCTGGACGTCCCTCTGAGCAGGACTCAGGTCCTGATGGGGATCTAGCAAAGTCTCAGACTGAGGAAGGAAACAGAAAGTTAGTGAGAGGATTTCATGCACACATCAGTCAGCATCAACAAACCGTGTTTGCATATAAATAATTTGATTAGTGCTGTGAAATTGGCTGATTTGCACTTGACCAAATCTGATTGTTGATCAGTTACTCATAGACGGCACTCTTTGGTGTGGAAGTTGTTATTGAGGGAAAAGAAGAGGCAACACCTTATAGCATCAAAATGTGATGAACAATAAAAAGGTCAATAACAAAGTCATAAAAAATGTAAAATGTGTGAAAGCTCCAAAGAGAAAAATTCAGTAGGTTTACTGAAGCAGCTGTCACTGAGCCGTCGTTGTTCTGAGCTCCGTTTCAACTAGTGCGCCACCTACACCTTACAAATAATCTGGATGTTGTGTTTCTCCTACCTTTGGAGGTTTTGTATTCTTTCTGGTCAGCTCGCTGCCACATTTCGGGCACACAGCAGGTTTGTGGCGGTTCTTATACATGTAGTCACAGGCCGGGTTCTTACAGCGGCCTCTGCCTCGTGCTGTAGATAGCCCCAAATCCTGGAACAACACGCAAAAAAAATATGTCACACAAACAGAAAAGAAACCACAGAGAAACAACTTTTTCATAAAAAGCACGGGGTTTACTTACAAAACAGGAAACCGTGTGTCTGAAAGGCACTAGGGACAAAACATTCACACCTGTGTCAGGAGTGGAAGTCACATGTTTACTTCTGTCTGCTGAGACGGAGGAATCCTGCAGAAGGGGATGCAGTGAGTGAAGAAACTTGACCTCAACACTGTCACTCTGTGTTTTCAGTACGGATGGGTGTGTTTTCACCTGGATGGTTGTTGTTGTTGGGACTGTCTGGCCAAGCTGCTTTAAAGTGCTGGGTTTAAGACCTGACAGAATCTCTTGAGGCACTGTGGCTACAAGCACAACCACGTCAGATGAACACCTAGTACATCTAGAAATTACATTTCTTCTTCATGCATTTCAAATGTGTTGTGAACACATTCACAGCACCAAGTGGGAAATTACATTAAAAGTACCTGCTGCTGAATGGTTGCTTTTAGAGACACCTTGAGGTTTTTCTTTCTCGGGTGTGACAGTTAAGATCTGAATCACAGCGCTGCCTGTGAATCAACCCAAACACAAGCAAATATGTTGACCCAGATAATAAAAGCTTAATACCTGAGGTATATGCCATGGAATGTTTGTCCAGTGTTACCTGGGTTACAGACGGCAGGAAGGATGGGTCTCACAGGCCTCTTCTGAACAACAGCACAGCTCTTCACTGGTTTCTGATGCGTGCTTTTAGTATTCGCTTTTATTTGTTTACTTTAAAAGAAAAAAATAAAGAGTGCAGTCAGATATTAATTAAAAAAAACATGAAAAGACCAATGGATTACATTGAGTAAATTCTTCTAAGATAGAAAAAAACAATAGCTTTTTCCACTAAATTCCTCTAAATAACCAGAAATATGTAGATATTCAAGTTCAAATGAAACAACGATTTTTCTAAAGATTTTGAGCAACTTATAGTAAAGATGTTTGGAGGATCTATATTTATTCAAAGCATCTAATCCTAGGGTCAGCTTGTTTATATGCAATATCTAACATGGTCAACGTGATTTTGGCAAAGTTTTATGTCACCTCCTCTTTCCATTCTGCACCAGTAAAGAAACCTGTACATAATCATGTCGTTAAGCCACTGTACATTTTTTCCTCTTTACAGTTAAATATTTTTATGAATTATAGCCAGAGACAGTCACAGTTATGCCCAAATCTCATCTGTAATTTAATCAAATTCTAAGACTCTGTAATACACATAATTTTCCTCTACTTGAGTTCTGCTTTTTTTATGAGAGACAATGACACCTGAGCCAATCAGAATAACTAGGCATTCTCCTAATAGTAGTCAGAATAACTGTGAACAGAATATTAAACATTTCCCTCACCTCCATCTTTCTTTCGCAACATTGCAACGTCTGTAACATTCTCCTCAAGTTTTGTGATTTCAGATGCAAGAATTTATATCAGATTTGAGGACAGTAGAAATCCTTTATTATAACTATTGTTATTTTGCAAGTCTAATTTTATAACTAAAAACGCTACATTAAAAATCACAAAGATACCAAACTGCTGAAAAGTAAAATGACCAACACCTTGATAAGACACTTGACTATGGCGTTTACCATATTTGAGGCAGAGGTGTGGTGCTGCTGCCCTCTGGTGGTGCTGCAGCTGATAGTGCAGGCTGTTTTCTGTTGCTCCGATGAGCTTGTCCTTCCTTGTTACAGCTACCAGACTTTGTTTCACTGGTGTCTGCAGAAACATGCAGTGCAGCCTGACAGCTTTCGTCACTCTTGTTGTCAGTTGTTAGGATGGAAGCACCAGCTTTATCTTGTGTCCTTTTAGCCTAGAAGAAACACAAATAAAATCAAAACCAACTGAGTCAATTGAGTCAGAGCTGGAAAGAATACTTCATATCAAATATTGTCTGCTAAAAGCAACTTAACCTTTACAGCAGGTATCCATTTTCCTCCCAAGTGGCTCCCACACTCAGGACAGGTAGGGGGTTTGTGTCGAGTGACGTAAACAAAAGAGCAGCCAGGATTTAGACACCTTCCCCGACCTCTCCTTGTGTATGTCTTTACAGACTGCAGTAAAGAAGAAATAAGACTTTTTTTTATTATTTATTTTAGAATAAATTCTGCAAAAAAAATAAATAATACGGGACTTTACCATTTTATAAGAAGGTTTGGGAATCTGGTCTGATTTGGCCCCTACAGATATCATCATGACTGGCTGCAGGGAACTAATGCCTGCTAAAGGCTGAGGCTCCGGTTGATTCTTGAATGAAGGATAATTGGGAGAAACACTTACTGGAATAAACTGCTTTGCTGAAACATTTTATTTCTGTTTTAACATTTAAATTCCTGTCATAAATCATTTACGTAAAGATCTCACCTGGGAGGGCACAATGGTCACCATCTGCGTAGTTTCTCGTTGCATCATCTGCACTGCTACTCCACTGGCTTTTGTTTTCAGTGAGACATCATTCAGCGTCTCATCAACAGAACCCTGTGAGCCCTGCATGTCTGTGGAGGTCAGGGTTTTGGATGAAGACCACGGTGAAGTTCTTTGGGGAGTTACATAAGAAGACACCACTGTTTCCTCTGCTGTATCACTGGGTACAGTGGGGGGCTCTGAAATTTCCACCTCAGCGGCCAAGTCAAAAGGTGCTACCTTGGACTTAGGGACCCTGAGGGCGACTGAGCACAAGCTTCCTTCAGCTGAAAAATCAATTGATTCGATGCACACTTCTGACTGAGAGCCTACAGTTTGATAGTTAGAGGAGGCGCTGTTGGGCACCAGGAAGCAGTTGGCTCTGGGCAGGATTTTGCGGAAGCCCGGCAGGTGTTTACTGGAACTTTGAGATGTCTGAGGAAAAAATAATCACATGTAAGGAAGTTGTTAAAGGCTTCTGAAAGCACATCAGAGAAAAAGATGAGAAGAAAAATCTGTTTAGTCTCATTCATTCAGCTGGTAGCGAACTTAAGATATAAATATCAAGACAAAACTTGTGAAAAGTGGCTTTCCCTAAATACTTTACATAATAATGAACTGCCTCAGTAATCAGAGAAAAACACTCCCCCTAGTATCTGCCTAATTCTAAGAACTTAATTCAAAGACAACTGGAATGTAGTGTCTCTTGGTTTGTCAAAAACTACCAAGGTTTTTCAAAGACTTTCAAGATATATTTCTAGAAGAAATATGAAAAAAAAAAAGGACTTGTGGAGGGAGACAAGGAGATTAGGGGACTGCTACCTGATTTTCTTTAATAAAACAGATTGTCAAGACATATTTTGTTCAAAGCCCTCCTAAGAAGAAACCACAGAATATAGTTAAGGATTCTGGCTTGGGAGCTTGTATTCGGAACTATTTGCAAATTATTCTTTCACATGTTGCCGTTCACATTAAAATACCCTTAATTTATATGTATGTCTATATATTCTCAGTCCTGAAAGTTCCACAAGATTAAATTAGTTTATGATCCATGAATTTGCTAATATGTCTAACTTACTGTGTCTATCCCCTCCTTTTCCAACTTGGCTCTCTCCAGATAGTAGCTCTTCTCAGCTACACTCAGTCTCCTCCAGCTCTCACTGATTCGTTTGTTGACTTCAGACTGAGGCAGATTCGGGGTTCCAAGTTGCATAACCTGGTGAACATCGAAGTAGTACAGCAGGTAGGCAGATCTGGGACAGATGATAAATCACACACAAATTAATACATAAAAAGAATTACTCCAGGTCCATAAAAAGACAGTTCAAGTTATCCACATTACACTACCGGGGCTTCTTGGGTCTTTCATGACTGTTTTCATCAGTCTTTCCCCTCTTCTTTTTGGGGGACGTCATCTCCACTTGGCTGTACACACCTTCAACTTCTTCAGTTACTCTCACAACCTCTAACACCTCCACATTGTCCATGTCTTCCACGGATCAAGGACACTGCTAATAAAACGCAGTCAATGGATTCAGTTAACCAAACCTTCAAAAAGATGCTTTATTTGCAGGATAATTGTGCAACTTTACCTCCCTCTACCGACAACTACAATTAACACTAGAATAATGAAACTACAGCTTAATTGCTTAAACATTTAGGATGCATTTTGATTTGTTTATGCAACGTTACAGTGCATTTGCCATGCATTTGCTTGCAAAAAGGAAAGAAATGAGGCAGAACAAATAAGCTCAGACTCATAATTGCGACGAAACACTGAACATAGCTCTGCAGAAAAAAAGTATACCCAACTTAACTACACTAAAAAAACGTGCATGTGCAACTCACTGGTTTAATGGCGTGTGTTCATACTGCCTGCACGCCTAGTCAACTATCCAATGAAATGCCGTCTTGTTGAAGCCTTACCTCCTGTCTTCCGACCTTTAAGAAACTGTTACAAGCATCGACTGGGGGAAGCCTGTCATTGCATAAATGGTGAGGAACACCTCTATGTTCATTTCTATGCTTTAGCAAAGATTTACCACGTACAAATGACTGCAAAAGCTAAATAGTCCTAGCTGATAAAACGACTGGTGAGAAGAAACATGGCGATTTGTTGCTATGGGCTTCGTCCAATCAGATTTTGCGATAGATATGTCCGATCCAATCACGTAAGACGTTTTTAACACGTGAAATTGACTCTTGCGTCCCGAATGTCGTTGTCATTGCAGTCACATGGAGGCGCTGTTTCCAAAGACTAATTCAGTCGTGCAAAACATTATGACGTTTTGCAAATCTTTGTTTTGCTAACAGAACCTTTTTTTGGCAGTCTTTTTTTTAATTATTATTAATGAGCATCTTTGTTTACAAGTACATAGAAAAGCAAAAAATATATCATAAAGTATGCCAGGGGTGTCGCTTTCAACAGTAAATACATTGAAAAACAAAAAGGATAGAAAGAAGATATTACAGACATGACAAATTAAAAATAATCAGAGATCTACAACATTCATATGTGTTTACAGCTTTTTTTGTTCATACTCTTGGAAATAGTGGATAAATAGAGTCCGATTTCCTTAACCAAAACTGTTAAAAAAGATGAAGATGATGAAAATTTACATTTGTGAATATGAAATTTGCCAGATATACTAATTAGATTGATTGCCAGTCTTTTGTCTGCATTAGTATTTTTACCATGAAAGCCAAAAACAATATGCTCATATCTCAGGGAACATTTAGTATCAATATTACAATTTATAAAGTCATTACACTCTTTCCAAAATTTTCGTGTGATATGACAATTCCGGAATAAATGACTAATTGTTTCTGGGTGCTCTTTGCAGAACTTACCGTTGGGATCTATTGTTTTAATATATTTTAATATATTTTATCATGTATTGATTAGTAAAATAAATTCGATGTAACAGTTTAAAAGAGACATCTTTCATTTTGTCGTTTATGAAAAGTTTCTGATGATGAGTCCACACCTTTTTCCATAGTGAATCAGGGACAGAATTCTCCCAATAGAAAACAGATGAAGGTACAGAAATAATATCTTGTTGAAACAGGGTACGAACAGTTCTGTTACTCTAACAAGTAGAAGAAAAACACGCTTTACCAACTGTGGTGTCAGTTACATTTAACAAGGCCTTATATTCATCAACAACATTGTTTCTAAAGAGTTCTCAGCTAACATCCTGCTTTTAGCTGTTCCTCTACTGCACCAATCTCCTGTCCAGCAGGTGGCGCTGATGCAACTTCTGCGTCTGTTCCAGAAGAAGTAGACTGACCGAAAAAATGGCGGATGACAAGGTGAGTGAGATGTGTCTGGCTTCTAATTAATAAATAATATTTCTGCTGCTCATGACAGCAATAGTTAGAGGAGCACAAAAATATGGTATCCCACAGAAAATGTTAGTTCTGTGTTATAATCACTTGGGAGGCTCTCAGAGAGAGGAAAGAAAGGAGCCGACCCTGTGAACATGCAAAAAAAAATGTTCAGAGAAACTTATGTATGTGATGATGACGCAAACTGCCGCTAGTGTACTTTTACTGTACACCACGGTCTGTTAAAATCACATACGTATTGTGGATTCAATATGGTTTGTGTACGTTTCTTTTTTAAAATATATATCTCACATGAGCTGTGTTTATTTCAGGATCCTCTGAAACAGTTAAAGGATCTAACTCGGCTTAAAAATCAGCTGGAGGCGATTCAGAGGAGAGTGGAGACCGAGGTATCCGCAGAATTTCCCCAGGTGAGCTTATATAGGTGCCCCATCATCAAATAGCTAGGTGCCACTGAAACAGGGCATTTTCGTCCAATTTTACATATTCTTCTGTGAGATGTTATATTTCTGAAACTTATCAGAACCTCTAAAGATTAAGTGCATATATTTCTAAATCAAGAGCGGCACAAACAAGTTGGAGATTCGTGATTGATTTCCGATCTCTAGTTTTTTTCCGACTGATCTCAACTGTTTTTGATTCCTTGTTGGTTGAATAAAACAATTAAACATTGTGTAAAACATTGCCGTAGCCTGCCAGTTATTCTAGGTTCATAAGTGATAGGTGTGAGAGCAGTTACTGCAAAACAAAGTTTTACAGAGACTGTTTTCTATCTGTAGAAAATACAACTTATCTTGAAATGGCACTTTTTAAATCATCTCCTTGAAACTCAAAATAGTTTTATCATACAATCTAAACAGTGATACTTTCTTTTCCTTACTATCAACTTCGACATCAAGGACTATTGTTTCTGATTTAGTTCTGTGCATGCACAGCTTTAAAATAGTTTAGATATTTGAGGTTCAGACTGTCCTGTCACTTGTTAGGCTGTGAATAATTGTCTGATTCACAAGTTGACGTCCTAGTGTATCTCTAATAGAGTTGGGTAGCAAAATTTGTAATGGTAGCACTACAGCTCCTATGAAAAGTATTCACCTCTTAGAATGTTTTACCTTTTTTATTGCTTTATTGCAAAATATAGTCATAGTCCACCAAATTTGGATTTTTTGTGAAAGGAAAAAAAAACCTTTAATTTCATAGTAAAATCAACTAAAGTTGTTGCCCTGTTTGACAAGCCGTTGGCCTGCCACCAGATCTTTTTTGGTTAATATAAACTCACAGCAATAGCCTTCTACTCCTGGTAACAACTTCACTGAAACTTACTTAAAAAAATCTGAGCTGCACTTTTTAATAACTACTCCATTCAGCTGGGAAAACATTAACCCTTTCTTTAGAATCTAGATTGAAAGTAATTTAAAGCAAATGAGCCATATGATGGCAACTTAAAGCTGGCTTGAAAATACAACATTTTAAAACGTTTTGTACCTCACCTTGGTAACTGAATCATGCTAACAAATTTTAATGACTGTCTTTGCATCTTTTTTTCTTCTTCTGTAGGGAAGCACGGTGTTGGGATCCCCCTTCCTGAAGGGCTTTTTGGCCGGCTATGTGGTGGCAAAGTTGCGCTCCTCGGCCTTCATGGGAGTGCTGCTGGGAACCGCCACTGGCATTTACGCAGCCCAGAGCTACCAGGTGCCTAACATTGAAAGGACCGTTAAAGATTACATGAGCTCAATGAAAAAGGGACCAAAGTAAATTGGGCTGACGTTCACTAAATAAAGAAGCGCTCTTGGAGGTGCTGGTCCACAGCAGACTGGAGTTGAACTTTTCTGAGTAAGGAGGATTATGGATGCATTCTTTTGATTGGAATTCCACTTGGGACCTAAAGAGAGAAACTTTATTCACTTTTATTGTTGCTTTGGGTTCATTTTGATCCTGCTTTAATTTCTACTGTCCACTGTTAACACATTGCACCTGCATGACGTTGTGCCTACAAGGCTTAGGGCTTAACTAAAGCAGCTATATTTATATTAAGGCCTTTGGATTTTAATATGGAAAACGGGCAGAAACTTTCCCCACCTCATGTACCCCACAACTTTACCGTTCTGTCCAAAATAATCACAATTTAATCTTAGAATGTGTTGGAAATAATAGTTAAAGAAAACTGATTGAAATAATTTTTTTTGCACTGAAGTTATCCTTTGTACTTGTTGAAGCTGGTGTTAGTTTTGTGTCATTTAGAATGATTGTAATCAAGAACGTGGGGTCTCAAACCCCGGCCAGGACTAAGAGACAGCGGGCGAACAGGATCAAGTGGGGCTTCCTGTTGAGCCTGATGGTGCTCATCTATGGTTCTCATGCACCGCTTATCACTCTCACCAAAGTAGACGGTCAAGTCCCATTCAACGCCTCCTCCTGCGTCCTCATGATCGAGCTGGCCAAGCTGCTCATCTCCCTGCTGAGCCTGGTTTTCACAGGCGCCAAGTCGATACCGCGGTCTCCTCTACGTCTCATTGCCCCTTACGCGATCCCCGCCGTGCTGTACACTTTAAACAACAACCTGGTTGTCATCATGCAGGCCTACATGGACCCAAGCTCATTTCAAATACTCTCTAATCTGAAAATAGCTTCGACCGCCCTGCTGTACTCCGCCTGTCTGGGGAAGAGGCTGCGGTCTGAGCAGTGGTTCGCCCTGGGGCTCCTCATGGCTGCTGGGGGCTTCCACAGCTACAGCAGCCTGGATCTACAAGGCCCTGAGAGGATTGACGTCGACGAGGGTCCCAGGCTTCACATCACTGCTTGGGGGCTTTTCCTTGTGCTGGTTTACGCCGGTGTGTCGGGGCTGGCAGCGGTTTACACAGAGAGGGTGTTGAAGAGCCAAAGGTTGCCCCTCAGCGTACAGAACCTCTACCTCTATATGTTTGGAGTGGCAATCAACGGGCTGTCCTCTCTCTCCTCCATAGGAAGTGACCAAGGGTTTCTGGAGGGCTACTCGGGGGTGGTGTGGGCTATCATCGCAGGACAGGCAGCAAATGGACTTCTGATGTCTGTGGTGCTCAAACACGGTAGTGGCATCACCAGACTGTTTGTCATTTCCTGCTCCATGCTGGTTAATGCGCTGCTGTCCTGGGCCATCTTGGGCTTACAGCTCACTCCTTTGTTTCCTCTACCTTGTACTCTGATTGGATTGGCAGCTTACCTTTATTACAGATAGCAGAGGGTTCATTAGAGACCTGCGTGTTTGGCTTCAGAGGAGCTTCAAACAAAGGCTGCCAGTTGTGATCCTTAACATTTGAGATTATTTTACTGGTACTGTGCAATGGAAAAGTATCCATTTCTCTCAAACACATTTTATCAAATGAGTGAAGTGAGTGTTTGAAACGTGATTCAATAAGTGAATCACGTTTTGGGGCAGCTGCAGATCTTTTGGGGTTATCAAGCAGTGCTACATCTAGAAACACTTTTACTCTTCTCTAGTTGAAACTCACTTAGATCAGAAGCAGAGCTTGCCACAAATTAGGTCTGGATGTTGACTGGACCGTTATAACATATACATTTGTAGAACAGTGTTAAGCGTAGGTTTGAGATTACAGTCCAGCTGGGAACCTCCTCTTCAGTCTCAGGTATTTTAAAGCCTCTGACAGGCCTGGTATGTTATCTAATTCCATTTAATTTTCACATAAACTCTAACCAGCATCCCTGCTCCTACTAAAGCATCACCAGCAGTGTGGGTTACCATGAGGATCTTGTTTTAAAGCTGATGTGCAATCATGTTGTTTGGCAAATAATTTTATTTAACCAAAGCCCCTTAAACATGTTTGCTCTCTCTCCCAAGTGGCTTATGTTAAACTTCTTATAACTTTTTTTAACAATGACTCTCTTATAAAATGGCCTGATTTGTGACGTGCATGACAAATCCTTTTAATAGGTTGTTGCACCTGAGCAATGGATCCCTGTAGCTCCTCCAAAGTTACAGTGGGATTCTTGACTGCTTTCTGATCAAAGTTCTGCTCCATCAGACTTCCAAAACTTTAATCTTCACACTGAGGTTGGTCCGTTGCTTAAAATCCTAATAAAATACAGACATTGAAGCTGACGTGTGACAAAATGTGGAGAATCTTAAGGGATATAAGCACTTTTGCAGGGCATTGTCTGGTTTGTGTTTTATTTAGCCTTTATGTTATCTGCCTTCTAAAACTGACCTCCGTTAGTCCTTTACTTTATTTACTGCAGATGCAGAAGTGTTACCAGTGTCTCAAAGAACAAGCTGGCAAAGTGAATCAAGTGTTGGGTTTTGTTTGCTACACAGTTACATTGTTGCAGAGACATGCTGCAAGGATCCATAATCACAAACCAAATCATCTTTAAAGCACAACATCAGGGCTAAAATGTTACATGTTGCGTTTATGACCAATAAAGTTTCTGAACCATTTACCAACCCGCGTTTTCAGTATGAGACTCATTGATGCTGTTTTATCAGGTCAGTCACAGGATCTCCTCGCACAGCAAGAGCATCTTTAATCTCCCCCAGTGCTGCAGAGTTAGAAAAACATGAGAACATTGTGAAGAGTCTTTCCAGTTATGTGACCAGCTGCAGGGAGACACTTACCTTTTCGAAGTTCCTTGTTTTCAGCTTGCAGCTGCTGATTCTGAGCCGACAGGTAGATGGCATCCTGCACAGCTTCCAGCAACACACTCCTATATCTCCCCTCTGAAATCTTCCTCTGCTCCTCGCTAACTTGACGAAACGCCCTGAACACCTGCAGAGCAGGAATACTGATAACGAGGGTGATGCAGTTAAATGTGGGTCGACTGGATTCTTGACTGTAAAATTATATCGTTACTAGGCACTTCAAAAGCCTACAAACAATAACATTGGGGTTAGCTTATGCTTGTTTATTTTTTTTATTTTAATACAAATAATCTACTCCGCTATGATAGTAATAAACTATATTCGCAATAAAGAGAAATGACAACCAGATATGCTTTGGTCAGCTCATAATGGGGCCTTCAACTGAATAAATACAGTACAGTAAGGGCAAAATTTCAAGAGTTCAAGTCTATTATTGACAATAATGGCTAAGATTAGGTTTAGTAACATGCACCCAAGATTCTCTTAAGTTAATGAGGAGACTGGTAGTAGTTTACCAGTCACAATCAATTTATCTTGATATGCATGTCTTTGAACTTTCTTAAAGAAATGCCTCAAGAAAATAATTCAAAGGTAGAATTTACAAAATTCTAACTAAGAATTAGATTTTGATTCTTAGGTTAAATTTCATGCACATCCTGAGGAAAAAAGAGTTCAATGTTACTCTGCATTGTAACAACTCAGTGTATTTTTTTTCCTAAGCTATGCACTCGCTGCTCTCTCAGCCTAAGATGTTGTTTTTTGTGCTCTCTTTTTTTTTAAATGCAAATCTTTTTCCAAACCAAGAAACTATATTTTTGTGTGGATTTAAAGCCAATTAATTCCCACCTGTAGGCTCTCTTCCCTCAAACAATGCAGCTCCGTTTGGTGTCTGTGATGCTGATCCTGAAGGTCGCTTTCTGCCTGCTGGGCCTCAGCACGAAGCGCCTCTATTTGCATCACCAGGACCTGCCTCTCTCTGCTCAGCACCAGCAGCTCCCTCTGAGGGCTTTCTGTCTGATAGAGCAATGAATAAAAACAGTGGTTAAAATGAGAGAAAAAAAAAAAAAAGTACAAGGAAATACCAGAGTTAATATGGAAGTGCAGCCATTTCTGCCCACCATAAATTCAGCCTTGCACTTATTCAAACTGACTCAGCACTCTCGGCTGAGATAGATCACAAACAGAATGTTAAACAACAGGGTATCTCATTATCTCACCGGCGGCTGCTCCTGCGCCAAGTCTCTCTCCATCTTCGCCACCTCCTCCTGAATTAATCTTGTGTGATCCTCCTTGAGTTGCCTCCTCCGCTCTCGCGCTTCATTGTATTCCAACTGAGACTAATCATTAAAATGGCAAAATTAACGTCTTAGTGTGTGTTGCCCACTAATCCAAGCATAAATCTTGTTTAGATGTTGAAAAGACTGGACTAAGCTTTGTAAATGTGTTGTCAAACCAGCGGTCGTGTACGTAAAGCTTTCTGCAAAGAGTTACCCTAGGAGGCAATAATTACAGCACTTTCTTAAAAATTCTCAGTGGATTTCTAACAAGATCCTGCTGGAGGGGGTTTTCACAAAGCTTTCAGGAGGGATATTACTTACAGGAGTGGCGAGGATGACATTTGGGAGGCTTAAGAGTTTCTCAAGTAGAGAAAATAGTGTTGGAAAGGAAATGAGTAAATGAAACAATGAAGATTTGCTCAGGGTTAATGTTTGAAGTTCAGCTCATAGGGATTTTCTCCCATCTCTCCCTTAATGCTCTTAACAAAGAATTAAGCTGTTTATGGGGAAAAATATTAACTAAAATGTGAAAGTTTGGGGCATTAAGAACTATTTTCAGGAGAGGCCCCAATCAGGTTAGCCAACGGTAGGGCGAAGACACTCCTGGTAAAAGAAGAAGATAAGTAACCAGGCTAGAGTGACAGCTACAATGTTATCTAATCAGTCACAGTGAAACAGTGGTGAGCATTGATCACTATAGGTGTCTAAAAACCAGACTAAACGATTTATGAGTCAACCTCACCTTTTTGAGTAAGACCCAAAAAGGATCCCTTCCTCTAAAATTAGGCTATGTGATAAAGTGGCCATATGGAAAGTATTCTTAATGACACACCTTGTAAAAAGTTTGTCAGACCAGATTGAAAGAACCCTTACACCAGAAAAAGATTATTTTGTCAGAACCATACTGGTACTCCATTCTGGCAAAGCTGGTGATGTCATGCTGTGAGGTAGCCTACTCACAAGGACATCTGTTTCACTAAGACTCCAGGAAAATATGTCGCCATTTTATGCTTCTTAATGTTAGAAATACCTGTAATATGTAGGTTTTAGTTTTTAAAGCTTGATGCTATAAAGACTAGGCATAAAGTCAGACAGTAAAGTTAGTGAGGTTGTAAATTATTACAAATGATTGTGGCAAAAGTACATACTTTTGACTAACAACAGTGAAAATATTTTTTTCTGAAAGAAATCAAGATAAATGGCACAATCCATCTAAACTGGAAATAGAAAGTACCTGAGCTTGATCAGTGGACAGCATAAACAATGCAATATTTGAGACAATGTACATTACTTGTTGACAGTACTGGGACTTTGCTGAAACATTCCCATTCTTCAGTGTTTCTTCTCTCAGAGCTTCCTTCAGCTGTTGGATTCTGGTTATCTGCTCCTGGACCTTTTCTGCGCTGCCTTTACCTTCTGGAAATACCAGAGACATACAAAATACTCAATCAGAAATATCTTTATCAATTAAACTGTGAAATTTACCATGTTACCTCTGATGTGTTCCTCCATTTCTTGTCTCAACTTTTCCTGCAGATATTTAGCCGTTTCTGTACTTCCTTTCTCTTTGATGAGACAATCTACAGAAAGTTGGTGGCTGCTGATTGATGATTTCTGTCACGTTAAAGAGCAAATGTTAACCGGTATAGTTCGAGTTTAGCTACGTTATATTATGGTGGATAACCACCAGACCTTAATTTTGGCTTTTATTCTCTCTGACTCCTCTCTCCTCTTCTCCCACGACTGATGCTTCACTATCTATTTCAGAGATGGCAGAATACATTTTTATTGCACTGAAATGCTGCTGTATTGAATGCTGTAGTTTTGATTTAGTTTTATTTACCTTCAGATTCTGAGTCAGCTGAGCTAGCTTGTAAATGCTCTGTACCTCACTCTCCCCTAGCAGTACCACATTTTGCAGCTCCATGATCCTTTCACGAAGCTCTTGCTCAACTGTCCTCGGATTCCAGCAAACAGAAGTGGGTTTAGTAACTAATCCTCTCACTTTCTGAGCCAAATGTAAAGCAGATTGAGTTTCATCATCAAGGAAACCTGAGAAGAAGTAATACCCAGAGTCAGATTTAATTCAACCACCTCCCACTTATATGTTCCTTTCACTTACCTTGAGGGTTGATGCAGTAGATGAGAAATGTCCTGTTGGTTCCTGTAAGTGCATCTTTAAGCATTTCATGAAGGAGGCTGTCGCTGACAACTGGAGGAGAGTTTAATGTCTGGTCTAGGACCTTCAACAGCGGGATGACTCTGGGGGAAAAAAATGCTTATATTAGTAAATCTGATGTGAAAATAAGGAACAGCAAGTTGGAATTTTTTGCCAATTTGTCATCACCATGTTAATGACTGCACACAGAAATCCCTACCGCAGACAAATCGAAGTCCATTCCAGTTTTGGCTGAATAGAATACGTCTTAGTTTTATTGTTCTTTGTATGTTTGAACAAAAAATATGTGTCAGTATTTCAAGTAAATATAGAACAGAGTAGATGGAGTTACAATTGTGTTTTGTCTTTATTCATGAGAAAGTATTCCTGCTCAGTGTTTTATTGCGTTCAGTTGCGTTTTGTTCCTAGACCAAGCCCTAGATGTAGCTATTGACACCATTCATTTAGTCTATACTGTATATAGTTCTATATAAAGAGCTCCTGGTCTAGTGTTTCTGTGTGTTTATAAAACAGTAAACATAGCTTATTTTCCTTTTGAAATACCCTTGAGCTTAGCAATGTCTCATTCCTCGATGCTGCTATTGACTGAATTTTTTCTACCTTAAATTCTGTGTGTTCTGTTTTTCTTTTACATAGAGACAATTTTCTTTTCCAGGAATTTTTCTCTTCTAGTCAAAGAGCAGCTCTGTCATTAACTCCCCCTCTCTTTGTTTACCTTCCCCATAAAAATACTCTTGTTCCCCCAGATCCCCAACATGGCAGATGGCTGCTTATTCTGAAGATTTTCATCCCTGTGCTGGTTATTTTGAAAGTAAATATATGAATGAGGTTTAAGAAGAGGTATGATTGTCAGAGACAATGACATATCTGTGAGTCGCTGCAGGAACATGACAGGCCTTATGGGAGAAACAAGCCAGGAGGGTTTTCTTACAAGAAAGCTCACGCTGTTAACACATTGTCTTGATTTATGTCACTTACTTCGTTGTCATTTTATGTAAATACACACTCTGCTCTTGGACAGATGGCAATGAGCCACTGAATATATAAAATAAAGCTAAGAAATCTTGGAGAAATTAATTCAGCAAGACTAAAAGCTGCAGTTTCAATCAAAAGGGTTATTAATTTTGGGGAGAACTCAAGCATAAAATGATGTACATGATTTTCAGTACACTATCTTTTTAGTTTAGACTAAATGTTTAATATATCTTAGATTAAATTTGCAATAGAAATTATACATAATATAAGAGATGCGGTTTAGCAGCATAAATTGGATCGCATTGTAGAGATATTAAAGTAACAATTGCAGCAAATATGAGTATGTCACATGTATTCTGGACAGGTTGTTACAGTTCGGTGAGCATTGGTAGGTAAATATTTGATCAGCCACTCAGACTTGTGTAACTGATAGGTTCGGATTGTATGTCACCGACCCTCTGAGGTCAGTCCTGCTGGCTCCTCCTGCGAGGCTGAACAGCTGCAGTTTGCTGCGGCAGACATCCGACTCCGCCCGCTCCGGACGGAGTTTCCACTCAGCTGTCACTGAGAACAGGGAACTGCATCTGAGGAAGACATGTGACACGGACAACAAGCACGTTTATTTATTCAGATGTCTTGGAGAGAAAGCAAGTTCACTCACTGAGACTGTTTTACAATTCAGGAAATCAAGAAAATGCAAGATGTTTGGTTCCATCCTCTGTGTTTAAGCCTTTTGGGGCACATTGATGAAATATGACCTACCGACTGGAAACGCTTCCTCCGTTGGTTTTCATTGACTCCCTGCAGGCTTTAAAAACATCACAGGCTTCCTCTGCTGAACATACACACACCTCAGATAAACCTTCTACAACACTGAGAAACAAAACAGAGATAGAGATGAGGTTTATGTGTCAGCCACATAGCCATTAGTCGTTTTTTAAACTTGCATCCTTTTATATTTTTGGGCTTTATATATTTTGTTGGTATGATTATTTAGGGAGCACTTTATTATTTCTTTGCCTCCATCTTGTTTAATAAATGGAGAAAGAATCTCTCACTTGTGCATTTGTACATCTGATGTCAGATTTAAACTACTTTAATATTTGGTAAAGAACAGAACATTTATATGTGAAAGCCTCAGATAAAAGGATTTTTTAATCATGGTTGTACCTCAGTATATAGCGTAATTTTGAAAAATAAAATAATGGTTGCTATATATATATAAGTTTTGCTTTCATCAGACCAAAATTTCTTGCAATCTTTTAAAGTGGTGATGATTGATTTCTCTCCACAATTTCTGAAGGTCTTTTTTTTTTTTTTTTTTGCTTTTTCATGTCACCTGACCATGACTACATTGAGCAGTAGGTTCAAAAATGTCTCTTTAATATAAAAAGATTAATCTGCATGAGGCAGTGAGAAAGCATTCCACGGTTTTAAGTCTGGGACAACAAATGCTCTATCACCTCAAATTTCGCCTCAAGCTCTGGGAGCAGGTAAAAGCATCAGTACAAATAGGTACAGCAAGTCAGGCAGGTGAACTGCAACATAATTACTGACAGAATGTAAAAGTGATTAAAAATGTTTTAAAGCTATTTGTAAAAGGAATTAAAAATTGGAAAAATGTGTTCTTGTTGCTTGTACCTGTTGGAAGGTTAAATCAACCAAAGCGAGAGGTGATTAAAGCATGTCTTAGCTTCTCAAGGTTGCCTTTTGACAATATAGTATTGATTTCTATAATCTGTTTAGACTGTGGGGAAAAAAAACTATTACACATGTGAACAAAGTTGCTGGCAAACTTCTGCTGATTACCAAAAAAGCCACAAAGGTCACTGAAAGAACTTGAAACTGACAAAAGAAATTATTAATAAAAACGTAATACAATTTAACCAATGAAAATCGGACATTGATTTTGAAATGAGGGTTAACAGAATATAAACAGGCCTGGACAAAAATTACATAAGATTTTGTTATTTGAGTAAATCACTGCAATCAAGTGATTCCTTTGATTATCAAACCGACTGCTGCACCTGCCACAGGTGGCTAACTCTGTGAACAAACTTCTCCACTTGTCTCAGGTTTGAAAGATGTCTCCAGACTGTCTGGAGAACAGCTTAAAAAGGGTGGAATTCATCAAATTTGTTCTTTAATTAAAAAAAATTATATTAAACTACTGCATGCTATGTTCAATAGGATTTAGATCAGGACTTATAGAAGGCCAGTTCAGAATAGTCCAATGTTTTGCTCTTAACCATAATTGGGTGTATATCTTTAGGACGAGAGTCAATTTTCACATCTAAACATGATTTTCTCATGTGGGAACAGGAAGTTAAGAGAGTTAAAAGGTGATCTTGTTGGTGTCGTTGTGTCTACAGAGAAAAACTTCTTTCTTATTCTCACTAGAATTGTGAACATTTTGTGCCATCCATCTCCTAAAATCAACAACAGGACTTCAGGACAGAACGCTCTCCAGTGTGCTTCACTGGGAAATAAAGATGGCAATCTACTACATAGACGTAAAAGAAAATGTTATTTCTGAAAAATAGCACCCAAGAGGCATCAAGTACTATCACAAAAAGGGTGTAAAATAAAACCCCACGAGACTCCCCCATGGGAGGCCAGCAGAAAAGGAGATAAAATCACTGATGGACACACAAAACATTTTGTCCCAGAGGCAAGATCTGTTGATCAAGGCAGCTTTAAATAATACCAAGAAGGTTTGGCCACTGGGAAACTAAATATTAGATTTTCTTTTCAAAATCTAAATGAATGTGGTGCGTAAATACATAATAGTAATATACCTTCCGAGTACAGGATGGATTACGAGCTGCAACGTTTCTTTATTGAGGCTGAGGAGATCCACTGCGCTCCCGTCTGGGTAAAACTGTCAGAGAAACAATATTCCAAGTCACGTCACGTCTAAGCTGCTTTGGGGTTCTACCTTTCAACACAAGAACAGACCTGAAGAAATGATACAGAGGTGAAGGACTCTGCTTTTTCCTCTGATGTTGTGCAACTAAACAGACTTGTCAGGACCTAAAACAAGGTCAGTCTCAGAATCCTGTCAAAGCAAAAACAGAACATCTTCTAATGCACAGAGTAAAAATGCTATTGTCCACCTGTCTGAGGAGACTTTTGTCCGTCACGGCTCCAACCGTCTCCGTGGGAGTTCCACACATCAGCAGTGCTACGTTATAGCCATTCGATATGGACTCGGTCAGAGGCTGCAGGAGCTCAGAGTGAAGACCCTGCATGTTTCGGGTCAGATTGTTAGTTTCTAAGATTTAAAATATTTAATAGCAAACAGAAAGTGTATGAAAACAGATTAGAAAGTGTTTTACCTCTACACAGTCGGCTGTTACAACCTGATCAAATGTGAAGGACTTTGGTTCCTAAAAAACACGTCTGATTTGTGGCACCTTCTAGAGGACATCTTAAATATTGTGGTGCAGGAATAGGTTTACCTCATTTGCAGCAGATTTGTGGGTAATTTCACACCCTTCAACTGCTAAAGCTGCACAGTCCTTATATTCTGTGAGTCCAAGAGCATGTTTTTCAACTCAGCACTCAAAACCAAATAAATGCACATATTCCAGTAGTTTATTTACCTGGCCTTGTCGTTAGTACAACTCCCACTCTCACTGTCTCTACTCTCCCACACATCTAACAGAGGATGGAGATGAGTAACAATTCAACCAATACGTCAATACAGTCTTTACTCATCTTAAATATCTCTATGCCTCTAAAAAATTACACAATTTATTAAAGTACTGTATTAAATATATACTTACAGGTGTGTTTATGATTGCTGTGGCCATCCTGAACGTGTGGCTTTGCACAGCCACTTTCTGACCTGGATTTTATTACAGCAGGGTGAATTATTAAAGAGACAAAATCTACTTTCACTGGCTTAAATCATGGGACTGCAGTTTCAAAAGATACATTTTTTAAGGGCACTTATAAATTTTGAGATGGGCAGGAATCTATATATATATATATATATATATATA
>CAEFZY010016875.1:0-28832 GCA_903066815.1 Brachyrhaphis roseni
TTAAGCCATTTCATTCCAGTGTTTTGTACCTGTGGCACATCTAAAAACTGCAGGACACCGTCCCTTGAGGACTGGAGTTTGACACCTGTGGACTAGATGATAGATTCAATAAAGTATGCTGCTACCTCCTCCAATGTTTTTAATTATTTTAGGCATTTTGAGGCAGTTTGTACTGAACCTTTGAGTATCAACAATTACATAAATGTAATAAGTACTGATACACAAATTCGCTACATGCCAAAAGGTATGTAGTGAATTTGGATCACATCTCTTTGCAGGGAGAATGGGCATGGCTAACTTTATTCTGCTATTACTTGGAGTACCATTGTAGTCAACCTTTGAGGATTACTCCAGTCTTGTACAATATTGAAGGCTTTTTTACTGATCGAAAAGATTGCACCTTTACAGTTTCAGAAGCAGAAAATTTGTTGTCACATGTCTGTATCTGGGCATTTAGGATCAAGCTAGATTGCCGAAGTTCTGGTTATGACAAGTCACACAGGGGAACTGTGGCATAGCAACAACATATCAAGGGCGCAAGTGTTGAGCAGTCAGATGATCCCCTCAGAGTTAATTGTGGGCATAGAGAGCAGTTGAGAAAATGTTTTTTTAAGCATGTTAGGCTTTGGGATATGTAGTGCCCTCTTTTTGAACAATAAATATCCACAATGCCCTTATGTGAGATTGTAACAGGGCAACAGGGGTCTGATATTTTATTTTGTAGGTACAATGACACAAATGTTACTAAAATGTATATTTCTGTAACTCTAAACAAAGTTTCCATACAAGCCACTATGATACTCTATGGAAACCTGGTAACACTGTACAGTACAGTATTTTTGGCAGGAATAATTACTCAGAGGTGTGAACAAAAGTATTTCGGTACCTAGAACATGTAGCAGATTCCTCCAGTACAACAACTTCTCCACTTCTCAGATGGCAAGACACTTTGGAAAATTGGCAAACCAGACTTGAGCTGTAAATAAGGAAGACTAACATACCCATCTCTGTGGTTCATCTTCCTCATGTTCAAGCGTTTCCAGAATATTTTTGTTGAAATACTTGATCACTTGATCATGTAGTATTAAAGGGTGGTAATCTGTAGAGACTTGGCAATTTAACTACCAATTTCAATGCATCTGTAATAATGAAGAACCAAAGATGCTTTAGTTCAATGGGGGGAAAATCTGAATCGAAATGAAACCACGTGCTTAAAAAAAATTCTGTGCCAACACCTCTGAAATGTATGTCTGGAGATCTTCACTAAACTAGATAACTGATTGAACTAATGGTTAAACGAGTCCAAAATCTTTCACCTTATCAGTGTCTCAGTCCTTTTTAGCACCACACATTGGTAGGCACACATCAGAAAATGCATAGTTGCAGTTTCCTAGGATTTTATTGCAATGGTTGTCCTTGCATCACAGGTTAGAGTTGTACTTCCAGCTTAGTGATCTTGTGACTTTTGTCACATAGTGTGGGGATTCCTATATTACTAAATTCCTGATTCTCAATGACTGTTGATGTTTTCAAATCCTTTGAGAGAAGAGCTACGTAAGAGCATTAGGTTTGATTTTCCGAGTTGTTTGACTGTCCTTTGGTTTACAGTGGGAGGTACTGTCAACCTGAGTGGAATGGTTTTTTTCTGTATAATTTTACCTCAATCTTTACAGCCAAGTTTACACACAGCCTGCATATGATGCATTTGCAGTTTTTTTTTTTTTTCCTTTAGTGTGCAGTGTATTGGGCGTTTTTTCTTGCTCAGCCATGCTCTGGTGTTTCTGGTTGGTGTTCAAGACAACATGTGGCAGATGTGGCACTGTGAGCTCCAGAGTTCCATAATTTATTTCTGTCTAAATTAGGTGATTAATTTGATAGGAAAATGTTGTCTCATTAAGTGATGCATCAGAAAGTAGTTTTTGTCCCCTGCCTCTACTTTATATGATGTAAAGAAGTCTTGACTGCTGTCCTTTCCCACACCTACAGGGCCATACAATGGTTGCAGCTATTACAGCCTTCTTGCAGGTAGCCATGTAGGTGATGGCGTTGAAACCTAACCTTCAGTTTAATCACTAAAAAGACTACTCAGGGGCGTGCTGTGGTGGCGTAGGGGTTAGCGCGACCCACATTTGGAGGTCTTGAGTCCTCGACGCGGCCATCGCAGGTTCGACTCCCGGACCCGACGACATTTGCCGCAGGTCTCCCCCCCCTCTCCTTACCCCCTTCCTGTCAGCCTACTATCAAATAAGGGACACTAGAGCCCACAAAAACCCCCCAGGTGGGGAAAAAAAAAAGGACTACTGAGAAGCAGGTAGGGATTGCATTCTTCCTAATTCAGGGTTTTTGGCATCAATTAGTTGGCTATGCTTTGAGACAGGCATAGTTTGACAAATGCAAATGTTCTCTAACATCAGTTCTACCCAGTCTGTTGGTAGCACTGACATCCAAATGGTCGGTCAAATCAGTTCGTAAGGATAAGTCTTTGTACAATTTTTCTGTCCTGTGATGGAGGATTCACATTCCAAAGCCATGTGCTTTCACCAGATGGGGGAGGGGAGGAGAAACGCAGAGCCTTGCCAAACTTTTTAAGCTCTTGCAGGAAGCTGCCAGAACTGTTGGTCAGTAACTGGAATGACATAGACAAGAAATTCTTATGTTGAGTCCATTGCACTATACCCAGAAAAAGGAAACAACAAAATGGTGGCCGGCACTACAGCTCCTCTGGGAATAATCGAGGCTTACAAAGTCCAAAGCATGGTAATTTTTTGCTCACTCTTGCCTTCTCTTGCAAGCATTCTAACCATCACTGCTCACCTGTTCCCACCTGATTTGGACCAGCTGTTCTTGTGATATCCCCACTAGTCACACAAAATTCTATAGATGATTCTTTTTTCTTCCTTTTTTTCTTTTTTTTCCCCTTTCACTGGGTTTCTTTGAGGGGGATTGAGTGTGTCTAAAGTGCCTCCTTCAGCAGACAGTGGTAGGCATAATGTGTGAATTACTTTCTCAAGCAGCGTTGTGGCTTTTTGTTTGAGGGGAATGTCTTCCAAAAGTATTCACACCTCTTTAACCCACATTTAATCACATATCATCATATTTTTCAATGTACTTAATTCAATAAATCAACAACACTATTGGTATGACAGTGAAAGGAATAATGCTAAAATCTTTTAACATATCTGAAATGTTTGCACACATTTCTGTTCAGACTCTCCTGAGATATTACTTTGTAGAAGGTTTCACTGTCATTAAAGCTACAAGTCTGTGGGGCATGTCTCCACCAGCTTTGCACATCCATCTGTTTTTACATGGTTAATTCTTGCAGGGTTGTGGTGGACCTGCAAGCTCTGTCCAGTGTTCAGTGGCCAAAAGGCAGGCTACTCCCTGCACAGGACACACAGGATCAACACCACACACGAGGGGAATTCATAGCAGCCAGTTACATAGTACTCATGTTTTCCTTATGAGTGTTGAAGGAAGCTAGAGTACCTGGAGAAAATCCAGGTAAGTGGGGGATGAAGATACAAGTTTTGTACAAAAAACCCTGGAATAAAATATGAAAGCAGGATTTGCTGCAAGGCAACTAGGCTAACAATGTCACCAACCAGCCCTTTGTATGAAGTCTGAACTCTTTCCCTAGTCTTCCTCTCAAAGATTCAAGCTCAGGAAGATTTTGAAGCTCCTATGACAATTAACTTTCAAGTATTTCCTGAGATTCTTAACTAGATTTAGGCTTTGACTGGACCATTGTATATTCAGAGTAGTATTGAGTGATTTGCCCTTTCTCCCTTAGCAAGTTTTACTCTAGCCGGTTTGTGTCTAATTTGATTCTTGCAAAGAGTATAATATGGGCAGAAACGTGAAAACATGGGTGGACCGTGAGCGCGCGGTAACTGAGGTTGACCCATTGATATTGCCATTTGCAGCAGCACTCAGCTGGAGAACTTTGAGATTGTGCTTATGATGGACTTAAATCATTTTATCTTAAAGACAAACAGATAAGTGTCAAGGAGTTAAGATTAAAGCCTAAAATTATGTTAGAATTCGTCCTCCATCTGGATGTTATCATTTCTGAGTCAAATAAACCGATATTTCATTTTGTCTTATAGAAATTTATTGCTGACCAAACATAATGAAAACTATTTAGCTTACAAAGTCCAGCCTTCACTCCAGCAGTGACGTAAATCATGAGCTACTCAAGGAATGCAGTCTGCTTATCAAATCAAGTCATGAAAAACGAGGAAAATTGACCAGGATCTGCTGACAGAAAGACAAATCTGGTTCAGGGTTCACTGAACTGGTGAAGCCACACACCCTTGAAGAAGGGGCTCTGGTCTTTTTATCACACACAGTGTTTTGGATGTAGGCCAAACAGCTAGGTATTGCTTTCCTCTATCGAGGGATTCTTCTTCCACATGTTTGCTCTGACCCTTATTTACTTACTTTTTGCCTATTCTCCAGCATTGTCTTTACTCTTTTCTCTCTTTCATGATTTCCAGATTGATAGAGTGTAATAATAATAGTTGCCCTTTCTACAGTTTTTTTCACCTGAGCTATGAATCTCTGCAGTACCTCCAGAGATTCTAGGGATGTATCAACTTCTCATATTAATGCTCTCCTATGGTTTGCATTGTTGAGAGGAATGTCTGTAGACTTTGAGTTTGAACCTGGTCAGTGTGAGGCAGATTGAATGACAACCTTGCGTTTGTTGATCTTCCTTAAGGCAGTTGAGGCTACAATGTTACTTAGCACCATCAACGTGTACATGAATGGAGGAGTGACTCATTGTGGTGTAAAGGGCTATGGAGACCTCCGACTTGTTAAATTGCTTTACAAATGTGGGCCATTTACCATCCAGGATGGGTAAATCCTAAAAAGTTGCCATGTACTCTGAGTACTCTGAGACTCAACCTTCTTTGCATGGCTACAATGTGGGATCGTCAGTTTGACTATATCTCAAAATAACAAGTCAACTAGTCACAGGTCAACTTCGCAATCATTTGATTTTTCAAGGATCTCAAGAATAAATTGTTCTAAGTCTTTGATTTTTACACTCACGAAAGCGTAGAACTTTGCTTCTGCTGAAACCAATTTGTAAGGTAAAGTCTTACAAATTGGGAAGAGCATTGTTGAGACTTGTACTATTTATGTACAAGTCTCATAAGATGCTTAGTTTGGAACAGCTCACAGAACCATAAAGTTTCAAACACCTTTGTGTTAGATTCAGAACCACACGAGCTAGTTTTGTTCATGTTGGTTGGTTGTGTTCAGTTAATATGACCTTGTAGGATTTTGACTGCATTGTATATAAAATGGTCAGCGGGTGCCTTATGTGTTTTTTTTTTGCCTCATCTAACTACCTGTATGTAAGCAATTGTGACATTATTTTTGATATTCTTACTACAGGACTAATTAAATAGATTGTCACTTTAGCTGCAAAAAAGGAATGTGGTTAGAAATTTTGTTTCAGCATGCTCAGAAATGTAAAGTCTTTCAGGTAATTATTTACTCAGAAATTTGCCAACCTTTTCTATATTTTTAAGTCCTGGTTTGCGCATCTTTGTGCTGACATAACAGAAGTTAGTAGTAAATTGGTGATAAACCTCTAAAGGCCACAGTTGTGGTTTGCAAACATGTTACCTTGTGAAGTAGACCAAATATGGCTGCTATCCTCTGGAAGCAGGTGCCTATCAAGCAGGTGGCATTTCTGCTACTTAAAGAGTCTTGTTCTGTGCAACCGAAACTTCCACAAAGGCTGGGCAATATATTGCTAATATATCACGTTATTGCACTTTGCTGACTATAATAAAATTGATTACAGACAGAAAGTAGAACCAGCAGCACTGTACTTTTAAACCTATTGAATTGAATTGCATGTGCCTATGCTTGACGCTATAAACCTTGCGCTGTGGTGCAGTGGGAATTTGTGGAATGTTGAACATGGTGTGCTGTGGCAAATTCTCTCACAGGCAGTTGCTGCAGGATATCTGTGACTGCTGTTGGAAAGAATGAGCGACTAGTGATGGTAGGAACGGCTTTTTCACAAGCACCCAGCTGTTCTCTGGATCATAGCTTATCTGAATTTTGATTTCCTCTCTATCAGAATAAGAGGGGTAGTTTTATTATAGTACCCACTAAGGGTGCACCAATATAATTTTGGAAGATCAGTGATTGACCAATACTTGCAAGTGACGCCGAGCTTATCCACCAGTCCCATTTGCCTGAGCAAAGGTCTAAAAACCAACCACTGTCCTGTTCTTTGCTTTGCGTTGAGAGAGGTTTGACTGATAGACCCACTCACCAGGTCACAACTGCATGTTTGCAATTAACAATAATCAACCTTCGACTTTCTCGCTGTATTCAATAACATTTCAAACAAAAAAAGTGGCGGCCAAAATTGGAATTTGCAGGTTAGGATTTTTAATGATCAACAATCTACCAGAAAACTGCAACGATGTGCCCCTAATCACCATAGTACACAGAAATCCAAAAGCAACAAGATCTGTTGACTTTTAAAGGGAAAAAAACAGAAAAAAAACAGTAGTTTTACTGATGTTATGAATGCATAGTCTGCTACTAACAATCCTTTTATTATTCTTGCAGATGGTCAGGACCGGCTTCCTCAAGATTCACATACCAGGAGACGCTTTACCATCAGGTAACACTTTTGAATATTTTGCTCCTTTGTATTATAGATATGTTTTGTCTAATGCATAAATTTTCTTGAATTTAGTTTAGTTAAAAGGAACGCATTATCTCTTGAGCAAACAGACAAAAAGAAACAGAACTAAGGACAGAAAGAAGTTGGCCTATTTAAGAATAAAATTGTTATTACCAAAATTAATTATAATATGTGGAGTTCACAAATCCAGACTTGGTGTAAACTAGAGTTGAGGCTTCTTCGGAGACAGTAGAAGGTGTTGCATTCCAAATGCTAACTCATACTTACTTGCGTGGTCTTCTCTTTAGTACTCCATATAACCTAGTGGCTTTTTTCCAAAGTGTTACTTTTTACTCATGAAACTGGTTTATCACTAAACCCGTTTCAATGAAGTCATAGTGTTCACTGAGCAGCAGTAAGTTGTGTTTCCACCCAGACCCAACGTGGCCATAGCCTCAAAAACACTCTAGTCCAATCTGTAGCTGGACTAGAGGAAAAAAAACATTCATTCACCAGCCAACACATGGTAAACAGCCAATCAAAGCATTGTGAGTGCCTATGCAAGTTGAGTGTTGGGATGGAGCTCTAAATCATGTTTGTGACCAACTTCTTGGCAGCAAGGGCATCAACATCATTAAGACCATCTTGGTTTGCTGGATGCCTGATTTCATGCCTTTAATATTTAAACAGGTTGTGGTGAATTGCATAGAGACAGAACAGAACTAGACTTTAACCACGAGTAGTCTCTTCAGCAGCACCAGTGATTGAAAATGAAGCAACACTCTGCTGGTTCCAAGGAAGTCTTGAGGGTCCTTAGCCATGAGCTTTGCTATTGCAGCGTGGCTGGAAAGGGCTTAGACCGGTTGGAGAGCTAGCTGGTTCTCGATGGGGGATTCATCCACCCCTGTGTAATACATACAGTGCCACACAGCTGCAGGGTCCTTGGGGGTGAGATGGTGTAAGTTGAGCCCCTTCTGCATTATCAAATTTCTGTCATGTCGGTTAATGTTTCGTTCGGCTCTATCCAATTTCAGTGTGTTTCCATTTGCAGTGTATGAATGGTTGCGGTTTTGAGTTGTAATCAAGATATATTCATCCCATTCCGTGTAGCGACAGCAAGAGCTGAGGAGGGCTACCGAGTGTTATAAAGGGCTACACAGTGCTTTGTCTGGACAAGTTAAGGCAAAGGGATCTCATGGTGCATTACTTTGTGCACTAGTCCTGCCTTTAATTTAAATAAAGCTCTGAAATCCATTAAATATTTTTATTGCATGGATTGCTATAGTAATCCATATAATAATTATTATTATATATATTACATTTCACCCTCTGTCTGGGTATTACAATTGCCTAATAAAAAAGCCCAGATACTTAATTTGTCTTAAACACAAACTGCCAAAATGTCAATTCAGTTTAAATTTTGGTCTCATCTGGACAGAGTATATTGTCGAAATATCACACGCGTGTTTAAATGTTGTTCGGCAAACTTTAAAAATATGCAAGTTTCCAGGTAAACAAACCATGTAGTATGAGTTAGTTTTCTATGAAACAAGTTTACTAGTTAATTCCAGATCTTTCTCAAGCTTTCCACAATGGGTCTTTGGTTCTTGGAGATCTGAAAATTCTCTTCAGTCCTCTTTCAGGAAATCTTGGAGGGAGCACCTGCTCATGACCAGTTTATATTGTGGTGATTATTCCTTTTCCCAATGAAGACCCCGTCAGTGCTAACTGGGACCCTCGGAAGTTTAGAAATTCTTCTGCGACCAACGACCTCAGTATGTTTGAAATAAGAGCGCAAAGTTGTTGAGAAAGCTCATTGGTTATGAGAGTCATGACATGCTGACTGTGTGTTGTAATGAGACGCCTTTTTAAGAAAAAAACCTTAGGTTTGACTGAGTACACTGATGTTATTTTGCACCAAGAGGCAGGTTTGCTTTTTAACTACTGGTAAATTTTAGTAGTTTTTTTTCCACTTTATTGTATTTAAATTATTAACATCTCCTATTTGATTTCTAAGCATTAGGGCACTGGAAAGAGTGTTCACTAAAAAGCAGTGAAATTTTCATGTCAAGTACGCTGTTACTTACAAAATTAGTGATGTGTTAAATACTTATTTTAACAGCCATACTCTATGGCTTTGAAGAGACATAGAGTATTGACAAATATTCCTACATGTTTTAATGCAGGCTTCCTACCAGATGAGGCTCCTATAACTGGGGATGGTGCTTCTTTGTCGAAATAAAGGTGAACAAATATTCTTTCTGCTGTAGGAGATTGGTTGTCAAAGAGATTATTAAAATATTTGTTTTTCTCTTATCTGTCTTTCAGGATTGGATGGAAAAAACGATTTCTCTTGGTCCCGCTAGAGAATGGCTCATGGCTGGAATTCATACTTCCCAAACATTCCACCTCGTTCATCAGATCCTCGAAGGAGGACGGCGGACTCGGGTAGACCTCTGTCCCAGCACATAGGGAACTTCACTGGACATCATGACTTCTCCGGTACAGGGGGCTCACGGGAAGTCCCTGTACCACACATAAACTTCAATGCAAACTATTGCAGAAATAACAGTTTTGAAACTCCAAGATCAGACTGTGCCTATAATAGGTACTATGAAAGACAATGGCAAGCTGATAGACAACAAATGGGAAGGGATTACCCACAAAGATGTAGGAACAGAAATTTTCCCAATTATTCTTCAAACCAGTTTTCAACATCGGGATCCTATCATTCATCATTTGCACAAGATTTTCATCATCCTAAGCAAGACCGAGACATGCGGAACATGTCATATCGTGGGAACTTCTCTGCAACAAACAACTACTCTGACACTGATGCAAGGGAAGCAAGGCCTTCATGCAAATTCACTCAAATAAATGTTTTTCCTCGGCCAAAAACGGACATTGTTTCAAATGAAAGCTCAACAAAATACCTTTACCCTCCAACTGGAAATCGAAATTCACAGAATGCAAGACTGTGTCCTAATATGTCAGAGACAAGTTCATTTTCAGCCAAAGGTTACAAGGAACACAATCACTCTTCTGCTGCCTCTTCTGAAACAAGGAAAAAAGGGAATGAATGCGAAGGAAATGTTTATCATCATCAAAAACAAAAGATTGACGTGGACATAGATCTTACAAAAGCTGCATATTCAGACTTTCAAATGACTGAGAAATGTTCTGGAGATGGAAATCTTCAGCATCTAGTGGACAAGGAGGATGAGCCTCTAAGCTTAACTGACTCAACTAGTGATCAAAACACAGTTGTAAATGACCACATGCCTCAAAAAAGTCAGGCCTTAGAAAGCCTTTGGGGAAAATCAGACTCATTGAATGAGGAACTTTTTAATGAAAAAACATCATTAAGTCCAGTTTTCACTAATGGCGAAGATGAACTTATAGAAACTGACCAACATGAAGGAGGAATCCATAAGGATGCATCTTACCCGCTGACTCTGAATGAAGCAAGTTCTTTAGATGGCAATGATGATGAGCAAAGTGAAAGCATCTCCAATAGCAACAACCCTGACTTCAGTTTGCAGTTACCTGAATCACAATCCTGTGAAAGTCTTGATGGGGTGAGTGATGGTCTTTCAAGTGACTCCAATGCAGGTACAAATATTTGTCAAGAGAAACAAAAAGATGAACAATTTTCAAATTCAGCAGTGGAGGAAAAGTCAGCTGTTTCTCCAGATGTAGATTCTTGCAGGTCAGGTGATACTGGGGGCCAGTCTAATGAAGAGATGATTGACCACAAAAAGAAAGATGTAGCCAGTGATGTCATGTCATCACATAGTTCAGGTACAGATGAACATCTCCAAACACACAAAGGTGTTACAAATACTGCAAAGTCAACCATGAATTCCCAAGTTCCAGATTGTTGTGGCCCCACCGCTATCAATGACAGCATTTTGAAGAATTCTAGTCAGAATAATTCTGAACAGATTTTTATTCATGCTAATCTAGCTGACTACATTTCTGATGACCTTGGTGACAAAAACCATAACTGTGTGGAAGGACATACAGAATCCCCACTAAAGCAAGGTGATTTGGACACAAACTTGCTTGCATTTCCTGAAAATGAAAGGCCATCATTAAAGATTGCACCAAATTCTCCAAGTCATGATTCTAGTCCCACTGTCACAAGTGACACTATCTCTGCTGATACTATTGATATTGTCAGAAATTCAGAATTCCCTTTAAAAGAAAATGGTTCAGGCACAGACTTGTATACTGGTGAGGCAATGAGAAACCCACTAGACAAGGAAGCTCCAAATTCGCCTTCAAATCCAGAATCTAGTCCCAGTCCCGTTCATGACACTGCAACTAATGATAATGATGACATCATTAATTGTTCAGAGCTTTTGCACCCTAATGTCTTGAACATAGATCTGCTTCCCAGTCATTCAGAGGAATGGACAAGTCCAGTTGAGAGCACAAAATCTACCTCCCCTACAGATCCAGAATGTATAACCAGAGCTTTGAAAACTGAAAGTAGCACACGAGATTTCAGTGATTTAAAGTCTTGTTTACAACCTGATGCAGGATTTGATGTCAATTCACTGTCAGAAGAGAAATCAAAAAGTCAAGAGGAGAATACAAATTCAGCCTTCTTATCAGATCCCCAGTATTCAATAAATGAGAGTTTTACAACCCAAGAACAAATTGAACATGATTTAAATTTTCCTGAAGATGCAAAGGACTCATTTGAAAAGTTGGATCTCTCCTTGTCAGAACCAAGTTTGTTGTATGGGGAGCCTCTCTCTGGAGATGAGTCTTCATGTGGCAATGTTGAAACATATTATGCCTCATATCAACTTCAAGAAACACCAGGGAAGTTACCTGATGAGGATCCAATGGACCGGTTGAAACTGCCAGCACCTCAACTGACTTCTTCCATATGTATGAGACCCTTCATGCACCCTGTTGTTGTATTGATGAACATGGAGTCAACAGATATAAATAACACCTACAATTGTGCGGATTGCCCACACACAGCCAACAGTGTAGATAATCTAATTGAGCACCACTACTGTTCTCATCCAATGCCAAGCTATCAATTTTGCAAGACATGTAATGTTTATATGTTGAAAAATAAACAAGACAAAGACCATTTGTGTGGTGAGGCCATCTCACAGAAGAAGAAAAACTGTGGTCGGCACAAGTGCAGTAGGTGCGGACTCTTATTTTCCCAAAAAGTTAACTACGTCAGGCACATGCGTGATCACACTGGTCGAACACCTTATAGGTGCGTTGGGTGTGGTGTGTATTTTTCACAGTCTAGTGCTTTGAATCATCACAGAAAAGTTCCTGGGAGGTGCAAGCAATCTCTGTCAGCTAAGAAGACAGCCCCTGTTGTTGTAAAAACCCCCAAACCAACCCCGAAAAACCAAGCTGAAAACACTTCATATAAAAGCAGCATGTCCCAATGTTATGTCAGGCTTCTTGACATCTCCAAAACGAATATTTGTCATTTTTGTGGAAAATGTTTTTCTACTAAGAGAAAGATCAAAAAGCACATCTACAATGTGCACAAAAGGAAAAATGTGGCTTCCTTGTCCTACACCGGTGAGACTAGTTCATTATATAAATGTCCTCTATGTCCGCGACTTTTCAAGTATTCCTACAACAGGGCTCGGCATTTACGTTTCTGTGTCCGAAATGCAATATATGGAGGCAAGAAGAAAGTTGGTGACAAATATGTCTGTCCCTTGTGCAAGGCTGCCTTCACAGCAACGTCCAACAGATATAGACATATTAAACTAACCTGCCTGCGAGAAACCATTAATCGCCTCGCAAGGGAAAGGGTGCGATTACATCAAACGTCTGGGATGGAAAATGAGCAGAGACCAAGCTCAAAAGAATCTGTAACACAAGAGAAGGGGGGAGAAGCAAAACAGCAGGTACCCCAAGGTTCAGCAATGTACAAATGCAATCACTGTCCCGCAATTTTTTTCCACCCCTCTGGAAAGTATAGACACATGAAAAAACACGAGTTATTTAAGCACACTGGCAAAATAATCAAGTATAGGAAATCTGTCATGCCCAAACCATCCTCTCCAGATGACACAGTAACTGAAGAGAGCACCAGTCAGCCAGACATTTCAGAAGACTGCCCAAAACCTACTTTGACCTGTCGCTTTTGTGGACTACATTTTCATGTTCTGTCGACACTAAAGAAACATGAACGCAATCATCGTGGCGAAAGACCATACCGCTGTCTGGAGTGTAGAAAGGGATTTAAGAAACTTACTCATCTGATTAGTCACAGAGTTGTCCACCAGAAGAGGATACAATGCACAGTTTGCAGAAAGATTCTACCTACAATTGGAGATTTGATCCAGCACCGAAGCTCCCACCCTAAAGAGAAAAAGGGAATGCTTCCGTGCCCAGAGTGCCCCGCGAAGTTTCAGTATCCGGTATATCTGTTTAGACATCTCCAGACACACAAAAATAAAGACAAATCCATACAGAAATCTGAAGGGGAAACTCTTATGAAACCACAACAATCCTTGGAATCTGTCAAAGAGAAGAAAAGCCACAAGCTGTTCCGATGTTCATTGTGCAACGAAACATTTGATGATGCACAAATACTAAGAACACACTCCCTCACACATATTTCCAAATCTTCTGTAAACCAGTGTCCATACTGCAAGAATAAGTTTACAAGTCGTCATTCTCTGATGCGTCACATGGTTCAGCACACCGGAGACAAGCCTTTTTCCTGTGTCAACTGTGGAAGACAGTTTTATAAATCGATATACCTCAAAATTCACTCAGAGACCTGCGCACCTCCAAGAAACAGTCCTCCTAAAGAAGCAGACACTAGTAATCTGATGAAAAAACGATATTGTTGTACAATTTGTCCCCGGAGGTTTTGTAAAAAAATCCGTTTACAAATGCATCTAATTGCCCACAAGAATAGGTCGCTCCATCGGTGTAGAAAATGCAGTCAGTACTATGGCGTAAACATGATCTCTCGTCACAAGTTGCTTTGCATCACAACCCAAGAGAGCTCCTCTGCTGATCAATCAGCTAATGGAAGTTTTGAATCAAACTCAATCCAAGTGAGTCAGAAAAGCCAACAAACACCTTCAAACTCCATTGCAAAGAACCTGTTCAAGCTTAAGTGCTCCTACTGCCCAAAACGATTCAGGTACAGATCACTTTTACTTCGACACAGTGTTACACATACTGGTGTACAACCCTTCAAATGCATGCACTGTAACCAAAGATTCAAGAATCAAACTCTGTGTATAAACCATGAAGCCTTTTGTGATGGTGGGTCAGAAACATCTCATCCAAAACTTAAAATGAATGCTGAGGCAGATATGGCATCACAAAAATTCCCATCAGAGGGTGAAGTTGAGTTGAAATGCAAATTCTGCACCAAGACCTTTGTGAAAGCTCGAAGTCTGAGGCATCACATTCTGACGCACAATGAGGTGAAGCCGTATCGTTGCAAAGCCTGTGACAGCTGCTTTTCACGATATGATCATCTTAAAGTGCACCAGGCTCTGTGCAAAAGTAAAAAGACACGGCTAGAGGTGAGAATCCCCAAAATCAGTCTGGAAGATGTTGGAAAAGGTTGGCAAAGTAAATGCTACCTGAGGCCTCTTGGTGAGCAGGTGAGTTTTGAATGTAAGGTTTGCTTGAGAAGCTTCCCCACTGAGTGTAGGCTGTCCAGACACAATACTATGTTCCACACTGTAAAGAAATTCAAGTGTTCACGTTGCGGTTCAGCCTTTTCTCACGAAAAAACTCTGAAACAGCACCAAAGGGTGAAAAGATGCAAAAAATCAAGAAATGAATCGCATACTTCACTGCAGGAAAGTAATCGACCAACTGACAATATTGCCAAACAACTTGATGGCATAAGGAAAAAAATTTTGGTGAAAATTCATCCTTTATTTAACAAAGACTTGAAGTTTGTGTGCAGCTACTGCCCCCGTGCTTTCAAAAACAGCTGGCAATTAAATGTGCACACGCGGTTACACACGGGGGAGAGACCATATTCGTGCGAGCATTGTGGAGAGAAATTTATTAGAAGTGATTATCTTTTACGTCATTATCCCAAGTGCAAGGACGCAACTCGGCCAGGCGGTGCTCTCTGTGACAAGTGTGGTGGATTTTTCTCTGATAAACAACTTGAACACCACAAAAAAACTTGCATTCTAATCTCAAGCTCACCAAACATTTCTAAAAGCAAGGAGGCATCCCCTCAGAGCCCACCAAAAGGCTTCTCATGTGCATACTGCAGTTCACGATTCTTGTTGTTTTCGCAACTCCAAGAGCATTTCTTAAGTACACACACGCTGGAAACGGATGCTCAGCCCATGTCAGCTGCTCCACTGCAACAACTTCTGTCCAATATCTCAAAAATTAAAGAAGAGCCTGTGGATGAAAGTTATGGAACAGCATCCAGTAATCATGCTGGTGTATTATCCAAACCAGGAGTAGCTCTAATGTCTGGCACCTCAGATCAGTTTGTCTGCCAGAAGTGTAACATGTGTTTCAGTAACAGAGCAGGACTAATTGCTCATCAGCGTGCGCATGCAATAAAAACACCATACAGCTGTAAATACTGTAACAAGGGCTTCTGGAACAAGACTCAACAACGCAATCATAACAGAAAATGTAGAAATGTTACCCAATACCTAGACATTCCTGTTAAAGCAGAGATTGATAATGCATTTGTCTCCAAGTCCAAAGATCATTTCAGAACAGCAGCAACAACAACAGCAAGAGCAATGGTTTCACCAACTAATGTCCCCTGCAAGGAAGAGCCAGAGGATGAATCAACTCAAAGCTCTTATGGAAATCAGGACAGCAGTACCAACTCCAGTGCAGAAAAGAAAACTGTACAGTACCAATGTTCAGAATGCGAGAAAAGCTTCACTGATGGTCTATTGCTCATAAGTCACCTTGAAGATCATGGAAGGGAGGAACAAGAGAGAAGATCGAATAAATGTTCCAAGTGTGGACGAAGGTTCTCTAATCAAGGAAACCTGAGAAGGCACATGAAACTGCATATGGCTCACCAGAGGTACTTCTGTTCCCTTTGCACCAAAGTCTTTAGCACTATGTCTGAGCTTGAAAATCACAACACAAGTCATCATAGTAATAAACCCTTTTCCTGCAAATTGTGTGAGCAACGGTTTTTGACAAGGCTAACCTTATGTGAACATTACAGTGGAGAGCATGCTGATGAGATATTTCATTGCCAGTGCTGCAGCAAAGTGTATGCATCCAAAAGGTCACTGTATAGACACTATAAAAAATGGCATCCAAAAGAAATTCGGGACATTAGGAGTGCAAATCTACAAAGGGCAGGTGCTGACCAGCAATCTAGTAGTCATGTAAGTACCAATGGTGACAGTGACGAAGATCAAAACCTTGGCAGTGACAGCGACTCTGACTCTGCCCCTTATTTCCCATGCCATGTGTGTGGGAAGACATTCCCAACATCTGAAAGTCTTGAGGATCACCAGTTGTGTCATCTGGGCAAAAAGCCACATGAATGTGCAGAATGTGGTAAATGTTTCTTCCAGGCATCCCAGCTTCAGCAGCATCAGCGTATGCATAAGTCTGAGTTTCAATGTCAGACATGCGGCAGAGGATTTGTTACGCTCTTTGCGTTACGGAACCATAAGCACTCTCATGGGAGGAGTCGTCCATTCCGTTGTTCCAAATGTGACCTCGGTTTTGCTGGACCCACACAACTAGCAGAGCATATGTCAACCCACCGCGAAGAGAGCTTCCCATGCGATATCTGCAATAAGATTTTCCAGTGCAAGAGCAGGAGAGCCGAGCATCGGAAGACCCACTCAGTGTTAGGTGACGGTGCCTCACCTTCAGGTTCAAAGGGAGAGCATAAACAGTCCAAAAGTGTATTTGGACACAGCGCAGAGTTCAGGTACCGCTGTGGCATCTGCAATGAGCGCTTCAGAGATCCAGAAGAACTCTCAGAGCATGGCTGCTTGGAAGCTGCAGAGCGACCCTACATTTGTACAGAGTGCAATAAGCATTTTCTTCATGCATCTCACCTGAAGAAGCACCGGAACACCCATCAGCACTCATGGTCTGATCGAGAATATCCGTGCAATCAGTGCAACAGTAGCTTTTCCTCATCTCAACACTTTCTCCGTCATCTTGAAACCCATGTTGGCACAGCAACCGGAGATGTTCAGGAACAAGACTCATCAGATGGGTTCATATGTCCAGTTTGCCACCAATGTTTTGCCAGTGCCACAGAACTGATCCATCATTTTCCGATGCACCCTGATTGTGCAACTGAAACTGAAAAGGCAGAATGCGAGGCCACTGAAGGTGAGCTTGAGGGACAAGAACTGCTTCATCCTACAACACCTGCTGAATATGAATGTTCACTGTGCAGTGGAATCTTTCTGGGGAAAGAGGCTCTATACAACCATCTATGTGCCTTACAAGACCAGAAAGAAGTGGAGAACACAACCTCCGATCCAACTGATGCAAATTCAGCTCATCAGGCTGCATGGGATGAAGAGGAAGTGGATGTTATTGGAGAGGACCTGTACAAGTGCTATGAGTGCACAATGCAGTTCTCTTCTAAAAGCAGCCTCCTGGAGCATCAAAACAATCAACACTCCAACAATTGGAAGGAGTTCAAATGTGAGACCTGTGGAAAGACCTTTGCCAAGAAACGATATCTCAGAAAGCACCAGCTTAGACAACACGGTTCTAGAGAGCCTGCCACCACGACAGCCGACCTGGACAAGACTTTCAAGTGTGTCCAGTGTCGAGCCAAATTCTACACAGCCCAGGATTTATCTAACCACATGAGACTGCACGCTGAAAAACAAGCTGGAGAGTACCGTTGTGACATGTGCTACAAGTCATTCAGCAAGCGGGCACTCCTTAGACAGCATCAGGAAAGCCATGTTGGTGAGGTCGTGTACGAATGCACAGAATGTGACAAAGCTTTTGCTTTTCCTCACCTGCTGGAAGAACATCAGCATTCTCACGCTGCACCCTTTGAGTAATTGGTTCCAGATCATCACATACATCTTATCTTCTCGAATTAACTCAAGGTATTTTATGGTCCCCTTCATGCCTTACTTATGTGTTCTTCCAACTCTTTGGACCTTACTTGTTGCAAATTAATAAGGCACTTGACTTTTGTCAGTTTGTCAGAACATCTTTTTAGTTAAACGTCTTGGTTTCGGAGACAGTGTTTGTAAATCTGTGTTAAAATTGTTGAGTTATTGTTTAAGCGAATATCGACCAATATGTCTTGGTTAACGACCTAAATTTTGAGGTTTAGCATATTTGATTCACAATATGTAAATTTGGATTTACCCTGGTAATTGTATTCCTTTGATCCCCCTTTCTATGCTATTACTATTCCTGTAGAATATAATTTTGTAATTTTCTGTTTGTTTCTTGTATGCCTTTTACCAGTTTCTTTTTTGATGATGTGAAAAAGTCTTGTACAGACACTGAAAAGATGCTTTAATGGAATATTATTTTCACCACCTGATACTTTTTTTTCTTAAGGAAATTAGTTAATGCAGTAAATTCAATTCTAAGATCCATTTGTTGGTCTGGTTTGTGTCTCTATCCTCCTTTTCACTAAGAAGCATAATAATTTGATGTAACAGAAGGTTTCTGATGGGACTTAGAGGCATTTGGAAGTGCAGAAAAGGTGAAAATACAACTGATGTGGGTAGTTTGTTTTTATTAGTTGTTACATAGATGTGGGCAGTGGTGGCATAGTTACTTTGAAAAAGTAACTTTAATCAGATTACTGATTACTCCTTGAAAAAGTAACTTAGTTAGATTACTGACTACTTGATTTGGAAAGTAACTAAGTTACACTAAAAGTAACTTTTTAGTTACTTTCAGCAGCTGCTAACAACAACGCTCCGCCACCTGTGAAAGTTACATTGATCTTTGCCAATACTCAATTGTAAGTTATTTACTGGATTTAATCTACAGTACACAGGGAAGGTGGTGAAGCATGATGGTGCAAGCATCATGATATGGGGATGTTTCTTGTACTATGGCGTTGGTCCTATTCATCACATACCAGGGATCATGGATCAATTTGAGTAGAGCAGAATACTGGAAGAAGTTATGTTGCTGTATGCTGAAGAGGAAATGCCCTTGAAATGGGTGTTTCAACAAGACAGTGACCCCAAACACCAGCAAGCGAGCAAAATCATGGGTTACAGAAAACAGAATTCAAGTAATGGAGTGGCCAGCACAATTCCTGGACCTTAATCCCATACAAAACTTGTGGGCTGACATAAATATGCTGTTTATGAGGCAATACCAAGAAATGCAGAGGAACGTAATACAGTTGTCCTGGGCTGCAATACCTGTTGACTTGTGCCAGACGTCACCAGTCCATGTACCACAGATCTGAAGCAATTATCCGAAAAGGGTTATGCAACTAAATATTAATTTATGATTCTCAGGAAAGTTGAATCTTTTCTTACTTTTTACGGAACATTTTTGAATTTGTAAAGAAAGATGTCCAAACACTGCTGTTTTTTACAATCATATTAACTTTCTGTAAAATATATTCAATTACTTCTTCCAATTTTCTTGCTTTGAAATAGAATGTGCAGTGTCCCCATTGCATTTGTGTTTATTGAATCTTTAACATGGGGACATCCAGGAGAACTTAATATGGGACATATGGTAGGATTTAACATTTGACATAAGGGAGGATTTAACATGGGACATATGGGAGGATTTAACATGTCCCATGGGACATGTTAAATCCTCCCATATGTCCCATGTTAAAATACAATTTGAAAAATTGTGAAGTTTACTCACCTTTTTAAACACAATGCTATTATTATGAACATAACTGTAAATCAAAAAGTGCTAAGCTATTTGTCAATGTTTCCCTTACAATCTAAGCAATGCTAAAGGAACTCTTTTCTTTTTACAGTCTGGATATGTTGGTTAAGTTGGACCAATATCACAATAATGGGACTCTTTCTTTCTTAAAGCCTTGAGTAATATTAAACAAAAATGCTTTGAGTTGGGTTAAAATGTCAACTGTATTGTAATTATAAAATACTAATATTGTGAGGTAAAACACATTCAAGCAGTTAAACAAAACCATTGGGTTAATAATGATAGTAAAGTATCGTTAAGTTTTAAACTTCTGCTTACTTTCACTAAATGCTTGGAGTCAAAATTACCACAGTAAAAGTTTAACATTTTTATTTTGCTGAACTACTGCCCATTTATTTTCAGTGTAACAGATCAATTTAATAGTCCTGTTATAGTATTATGCAATATTGTTCACCAAAGAGATGTTTTAAAATTTAAAATCAACTTTTTCCCCACCCCTTTGTCTTACTGTAACAACAGTTAACACCAAAGACAATTTAAAGAAAATGATTGAATTTCTCAGACAAATACCACTTTTATTGCTATTACTTTTTAATACTAAAAATTTAACCTTCACAGTTATGAAATGAGCCAAATGAGACCTTGTAAAGTCAAACACCAACTACAAATGCATTCCTGGTGGGTTAATTGGTCTCTTTAAATTCCTTGTGTGTATGTGCATGGCTGTTTGTCCTATGTCTCTGTGTTGTCCCATCAGTGGCAACCTGTCTAGGGTGAACCTTGATTCTTGCTTTGTGACCGCTGGATATCTACATAGAAAGGTGTCTGTTGGCATAAAAAGATGACCAAAATGGATAGTTGTCAAGGCACTGCCCAAACTAGATTCACCTGATCCACCTAAGCTTCTTAAAATCACACTCTAGTATGATTCATTGCCACCACTAATTGAAGAAGACCCAGACTGCCTGTGATTTTTTTCAACCAATTGTCAAGGGATACTCCCCCAAGAGGATGACATGCAAATATTTGACATGTGGCGAATATCCTATCATACCCATCTGTTCGCATTGCTCCAACAAACTGGATGCAGCCCAGACATTTTAAACAGACTGAATATTAACTGAGCTTGTACATGAAACTCAGATAAAAAAAAATAGCACTTCTGATTGCTGCTTAGAGGAGAGACTCCCTACTCCATCCCGATCCTTAAGGTAGCGTGATTGTCTGCCTGCTACAAGTTTTAAAAATGCTGAACAAATTTCAGCATGACCTGTACAGATCACCAGCATCTCTTTTATGATTTTAGGATGGTTGTGCTATTTCCCATCTTTTCCCCCTCCCTTTATGATGCTGATTCTCTCTGAGTGCGGCCTCCTCAAGCTGTGTTGATGATTCACCTGTTTGCTATTACCACATCGGGACTGGCAGGAGTCCTCAGTGGTGCCTGATTGTCCAACATGGTTAAAACAATCAAGACTCCTTGTGCTTTCCTGGACATTTTTGAGCTCAAGCAACCTTTCTGGAACATACCTGAAATCCCCCCACCAGATCCTTTCTTAGATTATCAAGTCACTTTGTGATTAAGACTACAAGCTCTGTTTAATGCTTTTACAAACAAACAAGACACACAACACTAGACAGAAGTCAAGACATGTCAACTAACTAGTCACCGCAAACTTTCAATAACTTCCCAAGTACTCCATGTGGTCCAGGTGACATTTTTGGGTGTACTTTTATTTCTCTCTTCTTTTTACGGAGCTGTGATTGATGAGATTATGGGTGTCAGTAGCTGAACAAGCCCATAAAGTCTACCACCTAGACGAGAAACTTTGGGCTTTCCTTCCAATCAATTTACCTTGCTCATGTCTAGATGGACCAAAGGCCTTAGAACAAGGTGGAGAGGATCTATGAGCTGCAGACGGTTGTTTCGTGTCTGAGGAAATAACCCCAAGAATTCCGAAAGACCGCCGTTCTAAATTGGACCTCTGCCATCAGCTGAGGCCTGGGGGTCCCATATCCAAGACAAGAGCAAAAACTAATTAGTCCAGAGAAGACGGCTGTCATCAATTAGCTAAATGGGGACCGTTGACAGACTCCCCTGAGGACCTCTGCTTGGCTTCAACCTGTTGTTCCTCGTGCTCACACTACTGGGGTTCACTCATCATCAGGCCAGTATTGGGGTTCAAATCCTCCGTCTATCAAAGTCTTCTTTTAGCTCTCTCAGTTTCAGAGTTAGGGAAAGGTTTTTTTAGATTAAAGTCGATTCTACCGTATTGCATTTGACTTAATGTTATCACTCGATTGAAAAATTTTGCTCTCCAGATGTACAAAGCCTGTAGGAACATACCCCAAAAATACTTCCAGCTGTCTTCTTCTTCTCTTTTGGCTTTTCCCTTCAGGGGTTGCCACAGTCTGTCTCCATTTCGCCTTCGGGTCAGTCAGTTGTTAAACGCAGAGGTAAACATTTGGTAGCCACATTAATGGTGTCTGGACTGAGCGGAGTGTGAAGGTTTCCTCTGTTTCCTCCGCTGCTTTTACTTCAGGTACACTCACGAGCTCTTTGAAGTGTCTTATCTATTTTCACTCTGTATATTTACGCAGAAAGACTGGAAGAAAACAAATAGGATTTATCATGTTTTGTGTGTTATTTTTGATTGTTGTTTTGGATTTTAACTTGTAATCTAGCCATGATTACAAGTTAAAATAATCATGAATGTTCACACTATTTCTGCCCTCACATCATCCAAGTCTATGTCTTCTTTCACCACGTCCATAAATCTCCTTTGTGGTCTTCTTTTTGCTGGTTATACCACATATTCACTTAAAGCGGATTGATCACATACTTTTAGATTTTTTGAGGGGAAAAAAATTAAAATGATGTGTCATTTTCTTTCATTTAGAATTGTATTATTTGTGTTCTTGTGTCACATCAGACTCCAATAAAATACTTAAAAGCTTATTTATTATACTGCTCTTATTGCTCTTCAGTCATCACAGCTCATTGTTTATGAATGCAAAAGGTACTGCTAAGTATTTCGTCACTAACTACTGTGCAGACCTCAAAATGCAACCTTCCACACATCACACAACAGATCTGCAAACCAAAGTGCCACTTGCCTTTGTTTTGGAATTGCCTCTTTCACATCTCACTCAGATATAGCCTATCTACCTACCTAGTTTTCTTATACCCAAGTTCCATTATTTGTCTACTATACCTGTCTATCCTTCATCAGAGTTCTCAATCTTGGATCTATTTTTATTTCACCCACATCCGAAATGAATCCAACCTTGATTGCACTGATTACACACTGGGAAGATGTAGTTGTTTTATCCTCCTTTCCTGCCTGGAGCCTCTCTTTCTCTGTCTGTGTGTGTGTATCTGTGTGAGAGGTCTTGATTGCAGAAAAAAGATTGGTTCCTGAGAACTGTGCAGAGTCCCACCAGCTGCAATGCCTTCTGCTGTAGAGCCTCCTTGAATTAATCAACCCAGCCAGCTTCACTCACAACGCAGACTCTGCAGCTCTGTTTTGTTTGTTTTTTTTGTGGGTTTTTTTTGCTATTTGCGGCGTCAATGAATATTAAAAGCACTGTACAACATCGCTTCACTGACTGTTGTACAGTGCATCTACAAAGTAATTACAGCACTTTATTTTCTATTTCATTTTATGTTACAGACTTATTCCAGATTGTTTTTAATGACCTACTTCCACAAACCTGAAACTTATACACACAGACATCTCATTATGACAATGTGGAAAAAGGGTTGAGATTTTTGCAAATTAATTAAAAATAGAAAAACAAGAAATCACATATGTAAGTATTCATAGCCTTTGTTTAATACTTTGTTGATACACATTTAATAACAATTACAGACTCAAGTCTTTTTGAAAATGATGCAACCTGCTTAGCTCAACTATCTTTAGGCAGTTTCACCCATTTTTCTTTGCAGTTCTTCTCAAACTCCAATAGGTTGGATGGGAGATGTGCTCTGGAGCAGGTTCACATCCAGGATGTTGCTGTACATTGCTGCATTCATCTTTCCCTCTTTCTCACTAGTCTGTCAGTCCTTCTGCTGCAAAAATATCCCATAGCATGATGCTGCCACCACCTGCTTCACTGTAGGAATGGTTTTGGCCTGGTGATGATTCATGCCTGGTTTCCTGTAAACTTGATGCCTGGAAAACACACCACAGAGTTCAGTCTTTGTCTCAGGTACCTTTTGGCAAACTCCAGACAGGCTACCATGTACCTTTTATTAAGAAGTGGCTTTTATCTGGCAACGCTACCATACCGATAGGTGGAATGCTTATGTTAATGTGATTTCTTGATCCCAATAAATTTCTAAAAATCCAAAAATAAAACATATCCACATTGTCATAATGGGGTATTTGTGTGTAAACTTTTGAGGAAAGAGATTAATTTAATACTAGTTCGGACAAGGCTGTAACTTAACAAAATGTGGAAATAGCGAAAGGGCTGCGAATATTTTCCGGATGCACTGTTGTTATCGCTATTCATTTTATACACAATGTGTGACAAGGTGGTGCAGTTGTCAGCATTGGGGCCTTGCAGCAAGAAGGTTTTGGATTTAATTGCAAGTCTGGGGTCTTTCAGTAAGAAGATCACATATTCTCTTGTGAATGATTTCTCTCCAGGTACTCTGGCTTCCTGCCGGAGTTCCTTACTCTAAATTGTTCCTGGGGTTGAGTGTGTCCACGCATGGTTATTTGTCTTTTTGTTGTCCTATGATGGATGGAAGTATATACGGATGGATGGACGGCCAGTCGTCCATAACATTGTGAACTAAACAAAGAATTCACAATGTTATTATTGTGAATTGTGCTTATTAGAAATATCTAGGTTTTGCCAGTGACTGCCTTATTTGCTGTGGATGATATATTATATCTATTTTTTTTATTTACAAACAGTTGTGAAAACTATCTTTGTGCTGATAATGTTTCACGGTATCACAACAGATCACAGAGACACACAATTTAGCCACAATCCTTTACAGAACCACCTTGTGCAACTTTTTGCTTAAGTCTTAACAAAAATGCTCCTCACAATGTGGCAGCAATATTGGAGTTGAACAAAGACTTTAATGGATTGTTTACGCCTTTTCATCTACATTTGGGCCCAACTAATCTGTGTTTATACTAAAACAAACACACAATCTACCAGGGAAATTATTAACTATTTCATACAACTTATTTTTAAAATAAAATCCTGATCTATCCCTTTAAGAGCTGACTCTAGCACAGAAAAGGGGGGAGGACAGAAGGCGGTGAGGGTTGGTTGGGGGAGGTTTGTGTGCCTTTGTCTATTTCTTGCCCCCCAGCGGTAAAATGCAATGACCGCCCCTGCTCTCACTCGACCGTCAAATTCACTGTAGGCTCGGATACAAATGCCGTCCAGTACGCATGCGTCGTGCGCAGTATTCCGCGCCTTCTGCAGGAGCGGTATGAGCTCCAGGGCTCGGTGATCTTCCTCCTGGCACAGCATCACGTTTGTTCAGTACCGAGCCCAGCTGCCACAGTCGCGGTGCTTCCCCAGAGAGACCAGCCTTCGCATGGCTAGATGTCTGCCGAGCCCAGTGCTCCTCTCCCTCGCTGCCTTTGTGGTTGCTTTTCGACAGAAAACTCTCCTTTCCCAGTAGCTGGTGAGTATGTTTGGGTGCGAACGGGCGGTCGCTCTGGTCCTGGAGCTTCGTAGCTCTCCACCTCTGGTTGTTTCCTCCCTCTCAGGCCTCCTCCAGAACGTGGTCAGCCTCGTCCTCCCCGTGGTTAGCCTTCACTTTAGCAGCCCCTCCGAGATGTTGGAGGACAACCTAGCGTGAAGGCTAGATGCTAACCTAAACAATTGCCGCAGAGAAAACGGAGCACATTTTTAGCAGCTCTTCAACTTAAACAGGACAAGTCAGCATTTTATTTACCAAAAAAGCAAAAAAGAGCAAAGAACATTTAGCGATAGATTGAAACGTAAATGTGGAAACCTGTTACCTCGGTCCTCCTGGGGTATTACCCTAATTAGCCAGCTAACCTCGCTGCTCGGCACTGTTTATTTTTTTTAAGTAGCGTCGATGTGTTGTGTTTCTGCTCACCGTGACTCTCACCTGCTTACTTGTGAATTAGCATAGACTTCTGAAACAGAAATGTGAAAATCTAGATATTTACTTAGCTGATTTTAAACTAATTTAACTAATGAATGCTTACGCTTTAAGCTTTATTCTGAACGGCCATTCTGCACATTTTGCTCCGAGGTGTGTTATTATACTATTACTTCCAATACTTGCACTAGTTGTTTTTTTTTTACCCTAAACCGTTTTGTCATAACTAAACAACAAGTCTCAGTGTATTTGATTTGGATTTATGTGATAGACCAACACCATATAGTACATCATTGTAAAGTAGAAGATAAATACATGGTTTCTCAAAGGAAATATGAAAATTGTGGTTTGCATAAGTATCCAGCTCCCTGCACTCTGATGCCTCAACCTAAACTATCATGCTGGGGAGGGATGGCTGTGATGGCATAAGCAGCCATTAGGCTACGTATGATTAAAAACTTATACCTCACACCACCCTGAACATACCATGATGATGCATGGTGGTAGCTGCATCATCGCTTGAATCTATGGTGAGGTTTGACCTTTCAGCAGAACAGTGACCCTGAAAGAAAAAGCAAAACTTTCAGTCTGCAGATATTCAAAGCTAGTGTTGACCCTTGAAGACTTGCAGTGCTGCAGTCTCGCTATTTTACACTTTGGGAACTCAGAATACTTACAATGCACAGTTTGACTTGTACATGTGGAATAACTTTAAAACAGTGTGTCATTCTTCCACAGTTTCATGTAATGCACAACAATTTGTTGATCTATCACATAAATATGTTGCAGTTTATGGGTTTTGAATTCCTCTGTTTGGAACTTGTTCATCTAAGCTGGAAAGAAATAATTGAAACTGAAATTATTTGGATCGGGTGTTTAAGGGGTTGAAATGAAGATGAAGACTTTATTCAATGTTTCTCTCTGACATATGAGAATAATGAATTAGAGGAAGAATGAAAAAGTTCATAAGCATTATATCTTAACAGCAAAAGTGAAATACAACAGAAGAAGACATGATTTGCTCACCTTGAGGAAGAGTGAATGTAGCCACCATGTTTTGTAGTTGAAGCTGAGATAGATGTGTAGAAGCTGGATCATTTCTCTTTTTTTTTTTTATTTGGGTCTGTGATGCACAAATCAACTGCAGATCCCAATGGATTGACAGTTTCTGTACATATCTAAAGATTTCAGATACCCTTCACAAACCTGGCAAAAATAAAATCACAACTCTTAGTAATAGTCAGATTTACTTTGCTGCCAAAATATTATATTTGTGATCTGTACTTCGTCTCTGAAGTACAGATATGAAGTACATTTCATATCTGAAGTACAAATTCAGATATGAAGTACAGAACTGAAGCAAGAAATGGCATCAGTTCTTTGTTGGACCTTCTCTAGCTTTTATGACGACATGAATTGTTTAAGGCAGTGTTCTCATATTGCAAATTTTATCTGCCTCTGCTTCAGCACACCTGGCTCCAATATAAGCTCAGTAGCAGAGTTCTGTAGAGTGAATCAGTTTTACCATTTAATTAAAGTGTGTAGGACAAGGGACGCATCTAAAAGTTGCAGGACTCCGGCCCTCGAGGAATGGAGTGTGAGACCACTGGAATATATCCTCAGTGCATTCAAAGCTTACTGAATGCAAAATGAAAAGCGTCAGTGAATAAGCTGTTTGTTAATTCATTTACTAATCAAAGAAAATGTGAATCTTCGGTCTTGATGCAAACAAAGTATATATTTTTTTGTATTAGAGCTGTTGATTACTAATGAGGAAAAATTAGCTTCTTTTAACTGAAAGATTCATTAGTGTGTACCCAGGGTTCTGGCTTTATGAAGAAAGAAAAAAAAACATAAAGGCTACAGACACTTGCTTTGATGTATAATTTCTTAATTTTCTGTTGGATATAAACTTTTGCAAGTTTTCTCTGATTACCGGTACATCTGATATGTGGGCTTACAGAGAAGTCACATATCGGCTTCTCTGATATGTAGGCTGTGTTACATTCTCTTTAAGCATGCTCGTATATAAACTCCATAGTTTCTCAAAACTTCCCTGCCTTTTCTTTAAAGGAAATCCTGATTTCTGCTGCATGCTGGCTCTTATGTACTCTAAATCCACCATCTTTCCTGCTTTGATTACAGCTCTTATGGAGTCACATATGATTTTCAACATGTGTGTATGTGAGAAACCAGGATTTCTCTCCAGATCTGATTCTTCAGACACTCAGATGTGATTTAGGGCTGCATATTAGAAAGTCTTGCCATGGCAATAATATTGCGATGATGATGTCTGTCATGGTATGTGGCAGTTGTCTTCCTTCTTCTCTTTCTGATCTCTGCTTCCATAACTCTGCGTGTGGCCTTTAGCATTCAGGACAAGGTCATTTGTGTCCAGTTTAAGTGTCTGCTGTCGTGAGAATCTGCCCAACTAGATAAATATTACATTAGCATAAACAATCCAAGAATATAACAGTTGGAATGTATTAGCCAAAAATGATAGCGCTCCAAACAGTGATGATATAATGTGCAGTCCTAATGTCATGTGATATAGCTGCTCAATGATATAAACAAGGGGAAATAATTATAGTACACAAAAATACAGATTTTTTTTTTTATTGTTACATTAAAAAATAGATTATTCCTTAATTTTCTTTTGTTTATGTAATACTATGTCACTTTAAATAAAACTTGATTTAAATTTTTTTTTTTTTTTCAGGAATATGAACTATAACAAAGATAAAATATTAGAACAGATTACTCCCACACTAAGACATTTTGACTTAATAAATAGGTTAGGAAAATGTCTTAAACATAAAGCTGGTCTAACTTTGTACAGAATGATGACAAGTCATATACCGTATTTTCCGCACTATAAGGCGCACGTATTATAAGGCGCACCTTCAATTAATGACCCATTTTAAAACTTTTATATATAAGGCGCACCGCATTATAAGGCGCATAGAATAGACGCTACAGTAGTGGCTGGGGTTACATTATGCAACCATTAGAAGGAGCTGCCCTAAAGGGAATGTCAACAGAACAGTTAGGTCAGTCAAACTTTATTAATAGATTACAAACCAGCGTTCTGACAACTCCGTAGCGTCACACGATATAACATATGACAGAAATAAGGCATTACAATTGGAAATAGTAACACAAATAGCAGCTGCATCTAATTAACCGAGCTTAATAGCTTAATGCTAAACGGCTAAC
>CAEFZY010016886.1:0-11098 GCA_903066815.1 Brachyrhaphis roseni
GTTTGGATTGAGTTTTGCCCCTTCACTAATGACACGCTTTTATTGAACAGGAGCAGTTTGATTGATTATTACATACATTATATCTATCATGGTAGTTCAGGATGAGTTATTTTTAATTCTAAATGAATGTCCTTGTTGGACTTTTATTTAAGTACTATTCTCCTTCAAGATACATTTACCAACGCTAGAATAAATGCAATGTACATCATGCAGCAAAGGAAATTATAAAATCGGACATATATCCATTATGGAGATGATGGGTTTTGGACGGGCGATGTGCCCCTATTGCATAAGTAATACTGAAGAATGACTGCTATCATTAACGATACAGGAAAGCTTTTTAGTTATCTTGCTTTGCTAGCAAAATCATTAGCTAGCAGCTAGCTCACAGCACAACAACAACAGCCTAATGTCTGTATGATAAAAATACTGAATCGATAGATAAGAACAGCTTTTCCTCACCTGGCTGTCTCCTCCCGCTCAGTAGATCTCCAGAGAAAGGCAGAGAGCGCCCTGTACTGTCCTCCGCCTGTCAGCGTTTTATTTCATTACCTCTCTGCTTAAACCGCTACTCTGTGCTGAAGGAGAAATGATACAACGTTCAACGTTTTCCGTTATCTGACAAGTAGCAAGCCTACTGCAGTATTTTCACCAAAAATTATATTTTTTAATTCACCAAAAACTGTTCTGTAATCTGGAACGTTCGCTACCCTTAGCTCCGCAGTTAGCCGCCTTATCTCACTGTGCGAGAGGCAAGTGCGTCGTGGTCACGGGCGAACGGTCAAAGGTAACAATGTGACCGGAGGGCTTATTGTGTTGTTTTTCTTGCAAAGTTAAAAAAATAAATAACTAAAAATAATAATTTTAGTACATGTGTCAGAAATAAAAAAAAATAAATAAAAAAAATAAAAAAGGGACCAAAAGGGCACTTGGGGTCATGGAGCAAAAGGGGCAGGTGCTCAAGCCCCCTTAGCCCCCCCCTCTGCACGTGCCTGGTGGATAAGACTGACATGACACTGTCATAAACATAACAGTCATGAACAGGAAGGAGTCTTTATGAATGTTTACAACTGTTGTTTTGTCCATTAAAAGTGTCAACTTTGCATTCAGAGTGTCATTATTTACTGAATGACACTTCATGACAAATGTCATAAACATCTGCGAGGACTCCTTCATGTTTATGGCAGCTGTTAGGTCATGTTTATGACAGTGTCATGTCAGGCCTACGCACACCCTGTCAAATAAAGTGTTACCAGCATTTTGTTGGACAGGGGATGTATCATTCTATCCACTTCGACAAAGATAGCTTGTGACTGTATAAGGAGTGCTCAATAAAAAGTTGTTTGTTACTGAAGTCTTAGTAGCAGAGTTGTGCTGTTTTCCATTTGTCAGTAGTCTGAGCATGGATCTGAAAGTGACATACAACCTGAGTAGAGTTTTCTGGTTGCAAGCTGGAAATCAGTAGGGTTTGCTAATTGTTGTGAATGTAATTCACAGTGATATTTCTGTGTGTTCAAATAATGGTTTATGTGTGGCAACCACATTGAACTTTAGGGAATATTCTAGTTGTACTTTCAACTTTAAACCATATTGATGTCCATAATTGTTTCATAACTGTAGGAATCACTCTTGTTGTCAGTTTTGCCATCATCCTGGAATCTTTTAAGAAATTTGCAGGGTTTTTTGCTTGTTAAATAAACTAGAAAGTTTAAACTAATTGTACTGGAGGCTTACCATTTTATCAGTAGTTAAGAAAGGTTATAAAACATTATTTTAGTGTTTCAAGTTTATTTTGTGACAGTTTTTCATGGTTTTGTAAAACCATCGTCCATCTCCTGTATGGCTTTAGAGCAGAGGCTTATTGGTCTTTTGTTGTAAAAAGGCAAACTCCTTTCTTAATTGGTCATACCTCTGTGAGGGGCAGCCTGAATGTTGCAAGACCTTGTATTGTATTTCTTTTTTGCATTTGAACACAGTTATTCTTCTCACTTGGTTTGACTCATCCCTGATTGAATGTTATAGTTGAACCTCTTTATAATACAGAGGGCCCACATAAGCATTTGCTAATAGGCCATCATCTCCTGCCATTGTGCCTTAAAAGATACCAGTAAAAATTTCTGAAAGAATTAGTTTTTGTAATAAATAAGAGACTTTGTTTTTTTTCTCCTTTTGCTCACAGATTGTGTCATCAGCCTCAACTGATCTGCAGGATTATACCTATTATTTTGTACCTGCCCCTTGGCTGTCCTGCAAACTGCTGCGATTACTGCAGTGTTACCCTCCACCAGAAGATGGTGCAGTCAAAGGCCGTCTCGTAGAGTGTCTGGAGACTATCCTGAATAAGGCTCAGGAGCCGCCCAAATCTAAGAAGGTGCAGCATTCCAATGCTAAGAACGCCATCTTGTTTGAGGCTATATCACTTATCATCCACTATGACAGGTAAGCTATTGTTTTTTGTTTTTTTTTTGCAGCTACATGACAGGAAAGTTGGCTTATGGCTGTCAGGGTTGTAATAGTTTTGGATTTTTCATTGTAGTTTAGTTTTATTTCTTTGTGACATGATGTTTTATGTGTGTAGATGTGCGTCTGGGTGTGGGCGTGTGTGTGTGAGTGCACCTGCCACCTACTTTACACTTTATGTCTAATATCTGTAGTTATAGCTTAGCTGTGCTGTTTGTGAAGCAATCTTTTTTTTGTTGCCAGTGAGCCAAACCTTCTGGTGCGAGCCTGCAACCAACTTGGCCAGTTCCTGCAACACAGAGAGACCAATCTACGTTATCTAGCTCTGGAAAGCATGTGTACTCTGGCCAGCTCAGAGTTCTCCCACGAAGCTGTCAAGACTCACATCGAGACCGTTATCAATGCACTCAAGGTGCTGCCTCACACAAAAAAAACACTTATATTTATATCTATAATGGAGAATAGATGCGCATGGTGACCTTCAATTTATTTAAATTTTTTTTTTCTTTTAGACTGAAAGAGATGTAAGTGTTCGACAGCGGGCGGCTGATCTGCTTTATGCTATGTGTGATCGCAGCAACGCTAAGCAGATTGTAGCAGAGATGCTGAGCTACCTGGAGACAGCGGACTATTCCATCAGAGAAGAGATGGTGCGTGTGAGACAATGATGCCCTGAAGAATTTGTGAAATAATTAAGTAGATTACCACCAACTACTCTAATTCACTTTGAGTCTAACACTAATCGGAATATGAGTATTGTTCATTTTTTCTTCAGTGTATATTTCTTCATTAACTCTAATCAGTGAAAGTAATCAAAGGTGGATGGTTTCAATAAAGGAATCATTTTATGTTAGTTATTCTTGGCAGAATAGCAAAATTTTTAAACACTCAGTTATGGCATTGATGCCTTCTCCATGTGGCTGGCACAGAGCAACAGTCTGTAGCCTGAAGAATACCCAACCCAAACAAACCTTCCTGTGAGGTTTAATTTTGTTCTAATTACAGGTTGCCTCTAAACATTGTGTTTATACTTCAATCATAGAAAAACAAGATTAAGATTTGCTTTGCCAAGAGAAGGTTTTGCTTTGGAGATATATGGATCCCTCATAATTTTATCAAGCAAGTCCAAAATTTGGATTTGTTTAATACTCTTGATGCAGTATAAAACTGCATCAACAGTAGCTGAAAAACTGTTGATGCAGAGAGTACAGAATGGTTGAAATCACAAGCAATTGGCACAATTCAATTGGAGTACGGAAACAACTAAGTGGATGGCGTCACATAAAATGTTGGCAACAGTGATACCCACACTGAGAGTGCAGTTGCCCAAACATTGACAGACTTATACTGTTTCCATGTAGGTGCTGAAAGTAGCCATCCTTGCAGAGAAGTATGCTGTGGATTACTCCTGGTATGTAGACACAATTCTTAACCTCATCCGCATTGCTGGGGACTATGTCAGCGAAGAGGTTTGGTACCGGGTCATTCAGATCGTGATCAACCGAGATGATGTGCAAGGCTACGCCGCCAAGACAGTCTTTGAGGTACCTCTACCAAATAATTTACCAACAGCAATATTTTATAGATGCACTAAGGTTTTGTGACCAATTTTTGTACCAATTTTCCATATCTAATATAGTCATGTGATCATGACTATATTAGATATAGTAACTCTGATTGCATAGTTACTTTGAAAAAATAACTTTAAATACCAAGGAGTGGTGGTGGTTAGAGCTTTCTGACAGCACTTGCTATTAACTGGAAAAAAAGAGAAGCTTTTAGTTTATAGTGTGAAATTTAAATTTCTTAGTTTTGCTGTATAATGACAATTTGACCAGTTCACAGGTGTAGTTTGCTGAATGAAATCAACAACCGTTTTTTTTTATCCATCCAAACTGGAGTACTTTGATTCCAGTTTGTAAATAAATGCATTTAACACTTTGCTTTTGCTTATAATGTAAATCTTTAGGGCACTAGACATGTAGTGGTAGAGCAGGGATGTCAAAGTCAAATACACCGAGGGCCAAAAAAAAAACAAATTTGCTACAAGCTGAGGGCCGGACTGGTTCAACGTTTATTAAAATATATTGAAACGATTGCACGTAGTCTATTGAACCAAGACCTAACATAGTGTATATTATTTAATTAAATGAATAAAGCAATATTTTATGACTTTGTCAGTAACCTCAAGGGAAAACATTTTCAACAGGCAAACAGCAAAAAATTTGATTGTTTTGAAAAACAAAATATGTTTCTTAATATCAAGATAAATACATAAATTAAAGTGCATGAATTATAAACTGAAAATGCATTATTGTGCTGGTCTATGATGTCCATATTCTTGTCTGTGTGTTTCTGAGAAGTCTGATAGTGCCTTCTTAGATTATATTCTTTCATTGCAGCCAAACTTTCTCCACACAGGTTTGCCTTTTACCTCCGTGAACATGGACTCCATCTATCTATCAGATTCCTGATTACTTCTTGAAAAAGTAGCTTATTTAGATTACTGATTACTTGATTTGGAAAGTAACTAAGTTACATTAAAAGTAATTGTTTTAGTTACTTTCAGCAATTGCTGACAACAACACTCTGCCGCCTGTGAAAGTTACATTGATCTTTACCAATACTTAATTTCAAGTTATTTTATAATAGTAACATCAACAATGTGTCTCCACATATATGGTTGAACTGAAGGGGAGATTGTTTAATGGTTACAACAGTACAAAAAAACTTTAGTAATTTGTGCATGTTTTTGTGTGTTTCACTACTGTCTGGAAAACTCTAAATAGGATTTTAGACCCCCCTCCCCCCAGCCTCCAGGTTCTGTGTTACGGCCCTGCGTTTGGTGTCAACGCAGTGCACAGAGCTCCTCCTGCTGCTCCACAGCTCAGATGCCCCGCAGTACAGATTTGTGACACTTATCTTAATATTAATAATTATAATGCCGTTTAGTTGCGTAACTTTACCAACTCGTTCATTCGTGGCTGTTTTCACGTTTATTGCGCTGTTCATATTAGTCTCGATGTTTGCAGTTTTCTGGAGCTCAAAGCGAAGCTCAACGTCATTCACAGGTAATATATTAACTTGACATAAACAAAGACACAGGGACGGATAATCCGGGAAATGATGGACTAAAACTAACTGGATGTCAGACAAATTCTGGGGTTTATTATGTGTCTCTGCTTATTTCCAAGCCCAATGAGCAACTTCATGTTCAAAAACGAGCCCCAAACAGCGCAACCCTTGACTCATTAAATTTGAAAGCGACTTTAGAGAGAAAAAACAAGCCCAAGGCCGCAATAAACAGAATTGGCGACCGAAACTCAAAATAGTTCCTTTTCAGCAACAAAATGCGCATCTCCCTCCGTTGTTTCTGTCGCTGCTGACAGTGTCGCATAGAGACTGTGGTTACTCCCCAAGACGCGTAGAGGAAATAAAATAACAAAAGAAGATAGTAACGCAAAGTGGTTTTGATAAGTAACTGTAGTCTGACTACCTGATTTGAAATAGAAACGCGTTAGATTACTAGTTACTGAAAACAGTGGTCACTGTCTGCCTCCCTCCTGGCCTGAAACCTCCTGTTCTCAGCGTCCACTAAACGTTTAGCCATTTTTGAGGAAGGGGGGGACCTGAAAGTTGATCTCTGCTCTGATTGCTGATGAACAATGAAGCGCTGCAGTGACTTCGCGGGCTACCGTTGCATTGTGGGGAATGTAGTGTTGGTGCGTGCAAAGCGCCCGCGGGCCGCTGTGGCCTGCGGGCCGGTTCCAATAGTAATTAAATATCATCCAGGGGACCAAAGATAATTAGTTCGCGGGCCGGGTTCGGCCCGCGGGCCTGGAGTTTGACATATGTGGTCTACAGTGTATTAGAGCCATTGTAGATAAGGGAAAAAAGGCAGAGTAAATATCTATCAAAAAACTTTTGAAATCAATCTCAAACTTGGACATTTCTGAGTTTCAAAAGTCGAAACATTTTGCCCTTTGAAAGTCAGAAATTAATTTCTGACACATTTTTTTCTAGAAAATGTTCGACTTTTGAAGCTCAGAAACCTCCTGTTTTTTTTTCCTAGAGATTAATTTCAAAATCTCTCTGGTACGCCGTCGTATTAAAATATACAACTTTCTGAAATGATAAGATTAAAACTGGTACTAAATGTGTTCTGAAGCACAAACATTTGAATGTAATCACGTTTCTTATTGTGGTTCTTACAATATTACTGGTCCAATCATTCATTTTGGTATAAATCTCTATTTTTAAAACAGAAAGCTTGACTGAAATGACTGTTATGGGTCAATCTGAGGATAGTGTGCTCACTCATTGGCTCACTATCACTAATCAAAGTGAGCAGTATTGGTAGGCGAGGTAAAAGTTGGTGAAAGGAAACAGCAGAAGGTTGATTTGAAAGTGAAATTGGATATTGAACTGAACTGACCTGCCTGGATCTCGGTCGGTGTGTTTGCGTGCTGCTGGATTATCAGAGGAAAAGCATGTCAGGCTACCAACCGCTAACAAATTTGGGACAATTGAGTATCAAATTAGCAACAATATCAACTCAGGGTGAAAAATAATTACAATCAATACGATCCCCAGGCTTTAGTCCCTGCGTCCTTGAACAATTGCTGGATGGCTCTGCTGACTTTTTTCTTCTTGCAGATGTTTTTCATATTTAGCTAACTTGTATTGATGTCTGTAAAGATTCCCATATTAAGAGACAAAATCTCCCTTCACACCAGTGTCAGGAGCAAATGAAGTTCAGGATTAGTAGCCTGCCTGAAGACAAAGCTGTTGTTCGGTTTTCAAGCATGCATAACTTCTTAGAGAGCGTGAAGTTATGGGGCGAAGTGGTACATGTTGACCAGTCATATGGCTGCCACACTCCATGCCAAAGTCAGTCGTCTCATTAATTACAAGAGGCAGGCGTCCTGACTGAGCAGCTAACACTGCCCCCATTTTTCCCCGCTGACCTGCTCGCACAGCGACCATTTTGTGCCGGGCCCCCAGCCTTGTAATTGGCTGCAGCGGCACAACGCAGACCTTTACACGGGGCCACTCTGGAGGCTCTCAGCCGCTCGTCCACATCAACCCCACACAGGCTCGGCCTTCACAACAGACGCTCTGTTCCGATGCTTCAATGCTCCTGTGTTGGGTGAGGAGATTGGGAAGAATACGGTTTCGGAATAAACCTTAAAGTTGTTCGGTCCAAACGCCGTACCTAGAACACAGCCAAGCACCTTCAGCAGAAAGCTGAGACTGAAGAGCTGTTAACAGAGGAGTAACTTTAGCCGTGTATTCGTCAACGTTTTATCAAAGTGCATTTTGAAGTGTCACGTTGGAAAAGGTTGATGGAAACTACAAAATTTGAGCTAATTCTCTTCAGTTTTGTAAAAAAAAAAGTTTTTAGGCTAGCTTGAGGTGGTTTTAGCCTTTTCTGAAAAGGCGTTAATGAGATGGAAACACATTTGTTGAGTAAGTTCTGATGCAGCAAACGCTTCCATCCACTGGTGTGTCTGTGAGACATTTTAATTATTCGCTAAACAATCAAACGGAAACGTAGCTACAAGCTGTAATTACCTGCTGGTACTCTTTTGTTTATTTTTTTTTACTGATTTGTATTACGGCTTATTACAACCACTCTAGGTAGGAAAATGAAAGGAAGAGCCAGAAAATCTCAGAAATTTTGTAGAAAAAATAACATTTTCTGAGTTTGAAAAGTTGAAAATTAGCTGGGGGAAAAAAAGGAGAAATTTTGAAAATATCAGAAATGTTCTATCAAAAACATGGCAATTTCTGAGTAGCAAAAGTAGAACATTTTCAACCTTTGAATAACAAATATTTCCATGCTTTTTTTCTTGAAAATGTCCAAGATGAATTTCAAGATTTCGGAGTTTTTCGGAGGAACTTCAGTCTTCCTTATTTTCCATTTACAGTACCTCTATAGATTTGGGCCAATCAAGTCTTATGAACTACGAGTGATTATGACCTTGAGGTATTTTGTTTGGACCGATTTGTTGAGTTTGTTAGAATTCCTGGAGGATTTTTTGGAGAGCAGACGGGAGAATCTGACCAAACTCTCCTCATTGATGGGCTGATTGCTTCCTTGTGGCTGGAAAAATTTGCCATTCTCAAGTGACTAATTTACTTCTTTTTTTAAAAAAATAAAGACTTGAAAAAGCCTCCACTGCAGTGTTTTTTCCACTGTAGTCAGCTGGACAGTCGTCTCCAGCGACCTTGTCATACGTTGCACCTCCACACAGCCGTGAAGCGTGCCTCAGCCCTCACATTCCTCCCCTGCTGAAATCTTTTTTTTTTTCCTAGCCGCCGCAGATTTGTTTGGTCACGGCGGCGCCTGTTTGATAGATGTGTTTCTGGCTGTGAAACACCTCCAGTACCCTTCGTCACAGCAGCCGACATCACCTCCAGTGAGTTTACAGCGAGCCTGCGAAGTTCGTCAGTCGGTCCGCTGACTTCGCCGGAGTCTCTTCGGAGCCTCTCTTGGAGAACGGCCGCAGACGGAGGTAGAAATGTAGCGGAGCCGCTAACGCTGCGCGTGGCCTGCCGCCAGACATTATGCTCGAAATAGCAGCGGTGTTGAAAAATGACTACCCAGCATGCCTCGCTCCAGGTGAACCGTTTTGCCAGTACAAACACTCAGAGGGGAGGAGGAGGAGGAGGAGGACAGGAGAGGTACGGCTGTTTGTGCTCAGGGATTTTCCAAGGACTCTACTAAAATAAATGAGAATATTAGACCAAACATCTCAGTTTTCAGTCCTTTTTGAACCGGAAGTAAGAATTTACTGAACCTGTTGAGTTTTTCCCTTTGTGTAACTGTTCTGGTACTTGACCTTAACTCAACCACCCAGTCGTGTAAAAGTGCACTCTCTTTCTTAGGTTGATAAAATAAACCAAAATACCAATGAGTGACAGAAAGATGGAAAATCACTTCAAATCAGATTAGAGAAAATGAGTTTAAATCGTTGGTTGTCAAACTGGGAGGAAACGACTCTAGTGCAGTTATGAACTGACACAGCTTTTATATAACGTCACCCAGTTCCCTTTGACTTCTCTGGCTTGTGTCCTGATTTTGTACTTGCATATTGCTGTTCATTGCTTCCTACCTCCATGTTTTTGTGCGTTAGAGTCACAGTTGAAGCCAGATATTTACATACACTAAATTAAAAGGACACATACTCATTTTTTATCACTGCTTGAGGTTCAATTAAACCAAACTTTTCTTTAAGCTTGTGGAAGGAAATTAAAGAAAAGGTTTGACCCATGTCATACACTTCAAAAGACAGTTATCCCAAATGCTGAGCAAAGTGTGTAGACTTTTCAATTCGAGGAAAGTTACGAAAAATTTAAAAAAAATGTTCTTGCTAAGTTTTCTAGTGTTCAGCAAATAGAAATAATTTTGCTAATTCTAACTAAGCTAAAACTAGAAAAGAACAGATTTAACTTCAGACAGTGAGAAAAAAAGTGTGTATGTGCCTTTTTTTTGGTGTATGGAAACATCTGGTACTAACTGGAAAAGCTCTCAAAACTTGGAGCGCCACATGGCTCTCATGGTGGCAGAGCAGGCGCAGCAGAGGCTACGGTCCTCCACAGTCGTCCCTGGTTGGAAACCCGACCCCGGGTCATTTTCTGCATCTTTTCCCCTTCTCTCTCTGCTCTTCCTTTTATCCAGCCACTGTTGAATGAAGATCACTGGTGGCATGAAAACCTTTAAGAAATACTAAAATCTTACATATTTTATTTCTGTGTATTTTACATTTGGAAAAAATTGTATTACATACAAATTTCTAGCCTGGTTAAAACCAGCCCGTTGTTCTACGCCTCTCTTCGTAAACAGGATCTGGGCTCTCGGCTGTTGAGAAACGATTGCTTAGTGAAGGCATGTAGTCGGTTTAGGTTTTAGATTTTACCCAATCACTAGTGCAATTAGTTCTCACACAACTTCTGAATACAGCTTACCAGAAGTTGTGTGAGCTGTAAACTATCATGCTCTACTGCGAAGAGAGACGTGGTGAGCAATATTTGGAACAAATCTGTTCACTTCCTCCGCTGCCATTGCTAAAACTACAGACAGACTACATTTGTAAAACAGAATTCCACGTCGTTCACAAGTTCTCCTTCTGTCTAATGCACATGTGTCAAACTCAAGGCCCACGGGCCACATGTGGCCCGCCACGTCATTTTATGTGGCCCTCTCCCCCCCCCCCTCCCCACCGTTTTACAGGCCCGTCATTGACTTAAAATAGGTTTTGAGCACGAATAGACTACAAACTACATCTCCCATAATGCCTTCCGAGTGTTACGAGCCAACATTACGTCTTCTCGCCACTAGAGCAGAGTCACCTCAAGCTGATTATTAATTTTCCCATCGAATAAAACTGCAACATCAACAAGCTAACATCAAAAAGGCAGATTGCAATTGCAACAGAAATTGTTTACAAAAGCCACAGCCAAAAATGATGCAGCGGTGAAAGCAAGCTTTATTGTGGCTTAAGAAATCGCCCGAGCTTCGAAATCTTTTTCGGAGGATGCATTTTTAAAGCAGTGTATGCTAAAGGTGTGTGAGCAGGTGCGTCCCGACAAAGTACAGACTTTTCAAAATGTCAGTTTGTCAAGAAATACCATC
>CAEFZY010016912.1:0-29769 GCA_903066815.1 Brachyrhaphis roseni
TATATATATATATATATATATATACGGAGAGAGAAGCTGTGTTTGAGTCCAGCTGGCGGTGAAGATCTGCTTCGTGACCTGAGCAGGAGGCGGCGTGATCCTTCAGGTGGTGAGAACTACAATAAACAGAACAATACACTCACATCTCAAACTATATTGACCCTATAAGTGCTAAATGGATTGAACTTCTCCAGTCTTGCCAAATACTCAGAGGGCATTATCAACTTTCTTGTTTCAGCCTGCAACATAAAGACCAACCTGTCAGAGTCGAGCCACACGGAAAGTGAACAGAAGACGCATTTGGTTTGGAGTGCAGGTACAATGTCTTCTATCTTTGTTTACTTCTCTCATCATGTGTGTTCAGTAACATTACACCGACATTAACTCTGTGTGTTCTCTTCTTAGCTCCAGAAACCCCGGCTTGCACCTCCACTCCCAGCCGGTCGAAGCAGATGGCCGCCCATCCTGAGCCTGGTTCTGCTGGAGGTTTCTTCCTGTTAAAAGGGAGTTTTTCCTCCCCACCGTTGCCCAGTGCTTGCTCACGATGGGGGATTGTGTCACAGTAATCATGCAATCAGCTGGTTTTGTTACATAAATAAACTGAATTTGCTTGAAATGAGTTGTCTGTGTTTTTGTTGTGTGCTTTGTACACTGTGAGGAATCTTCAATTCAACTCCAAGATAATTTATTTGTCCCACAGGTAAAATAAATGGTGTTGTGATTTATATCATCTAAGTATCTTCAATGGGTTGTTGTGGATGGGGGAGGAAGAATCTCCAGTAGCAGTCAGTCTTGAAAACTGATGAAGCTGAAGAAGCCTCTGAATGAAGACACTGTTGCTGTATGACAGTCTCAGATTATCTACTGAGTACTGACAAAAATATTTTAAGCATGAACGAGAGTGAAGTTGCACAATGTCTGAACAGAAAAGAAAGAGGATTGGGTTTATTTTTTTAGCATGAACTAACTAGCAAGGGAAGTAACAAAGGTACTAACATTACCATTCTTGTCAAATAGCTTAACTGATAACTTAAGCTATTTGACAAGATAGCTTGTCAACCCAATCCTCTTTCTTTTCTGTTCAGACATTGTGCAACTTCACTCTCGTTCATGCTATTAAGCTATTTGATGCCATACAAGTTATAATGGCATCATTTAATCATCATTTAACTAACATTTCTGCATCCAACAGAATTACTGATAGAGGCAGTATTATGTCAAACTGACTTTTTTGAACATTACCTAAATCTCTCATGGACATATATGTCTGATTTTCCCATCCAACCCAAAGTGAACAAAAATGGCTCCAGAGCTGTAGTGACTAAGTGTATTGGCAGCTTTGTGCCGGATATACATCCGCTGCTTGTGCTGCTTCCTGCAGTATGAACCTCTTCCAAACAATGTGCAACTCTCAGGAGGATGTGACATCGGTGGTGGGATTCCTTTACATTTAACTCAGGCTCCAGTTTCAGACAATAAGGATGCTGGTAAATCCTTTAGTTGGGAGAAAACACGAAGAGAATTCTACATGGCTAACAACAGCTACAAAAATGCTAACTTGACCCCTATGCCCTCCAAATTATAGGGTGTAAAAATAATAATCTTTTAATATTTTGACAGTTCATAATTTTAGTTTAGCACAGACTCACACATGGAGCCTCACCAAGGGTGTTAAAATCAACATCAGCCTTTGATTCATATTTAAATACGTCCTACGACCTCCTTAGTCCTAGATGACGACACAAATATGCAGCTACAGGAAGAGGAGGGGAAGGAAAAGGAAGTTTAAACTAGAGAAAAGTGTCTTACAGAAGTATTATTGTCCCTTAAACTTGAAACTGTAATTTTACAATCACAAACATCGATGTAATTTTTAGGGGATTTCATGAAAAACACTGAAACAAAATTGTACCAAATTGTGAAGGTCAATGATACATGTTTTGTTTATTCTTTACTAATAATAATAATAATATCTAGTAATGTGAGAAAGATTCAAAAGTATGAATACTTTTGCAGGCTGCACTAAATAGGATTAAATAAAGCTAAAGTTGTATTAAAATGGAACATTTTTCACCAACTTTAAAAGCTAGTTTTCGAAATTTATCAACTGGAGAACATATTTTGATTTCCGTACAGTTGCTATGAACTTCAGATCCAGGCTTTAGGACCTGGGGGTATTTTGTTCTCCCACTGCTCCTTTTGGGTGGGACGGCCTAGAAATAGGAGCCCAGGGCAGAGATTTTTGTTCTCTCCCAGCACAGAAACTCCTTTTCTCAAACTTTTGCTCTCTTCTGTGAGATACTCTGACTTCATGCTCAGAAGGCCGGAGCTTGTGGACCTATGTGAACCCAACTAGACAGCAAACTTGCTGAATTATTCCAGAGGCCTAATAAGGTAAACATCGGGAGTATGGAGGAGGGAGGGAGTCTTGGAGAACAAATGTCCAGACATTTAGTCTGTCTGTCTGCCTGAGCTCTGGTGTTAAAGTTTCTGTTGTACATGTACGGATGGTGTTCGAAAACTTTTGGTGAGAGTGGATGTTGAAGTCTGTAAGCCAGAATGAATGAGCCGGTGGGTGTAGTCATGTGAGATGGCTGCAGCTTTGGATCTGATTTCATTTAGGAAACAGTGGTTTTCTGTTTATAAACACATGATAATAATGCTTATGTCTAATCTGGACATAAATGTGTCCAGATCCTTGCTATCCATTCAAACCATTTTCTAAGCCATTTTCTAAGCTACAGAGACAGTTGTGGTCCAACTTTACCTCTGAAATGGAGATCTTGTGCTAGTCTAAGACAATGCATCACTGATTCCTTTGACATTTAAAGCAAGATAGTTTAATCTTTAAGTGTCATATGCAGCATTGCTTTTAGATCTCACGAAAGCTGCCGACAACAGTCGGTATCCAAGGTACACTGAGGTTAGAAAAATGTTGCTGAGCAGAAAAAAACTGATCCAGGTGAAGCCAGACATCGCTTCATCTTTTTATTTTGGTTTCAAGACTTTGATCAAACTTGCCTGGGAAGCTGCAGCACACAAGTAGCCTGTTGTCACGCAGCAGATCTACGCCCTCCTTCAGGCTCACGGACACTGAAAGGGTACCAGAGCAAAAGTTTTGCAGCATGTGTGGCAGCACGCGGCCTCTTTTCCCACACAACACGGAGCCAATCAGATTCAACCACATTCATTCCACCGGAAGATGACATTTGAGACCTGAAATCTGGTGCAGAGCCCAGTCATGAACATCTCAGATCAAGTAGACCAGGGTTTTGGTTCAGATAGATCCGAAACTATCTACGTGGCTGCACAACAATTTCAAGTCTTTTCTGGAGTTTTCTATATGTAGTTCTGACTTCCAAAAGAATTTCGATGAATTTTAACAAGAAAGGTGAATATTTGAGTTTGTGGTGTATTTCTGTCAATCCACAATGGTGCAAATTATACATAGAAGCTCAAATACAAACACATAGCTTTTTTAAAGTTTAATGCTCGCATCAGTTTTAAGCCTTAGTATTTCCTTCATCCAAGAAAAACTATTATAGAAATAGTCACCTACCTTGTCATGCCATTGCCTTCTTTCGCTATTCAGGATTCAATCTTGGTTCACAGCTCAGTGTGAGATTTCTCCCATTGACTCGGATTCCCTCCGATAGAATTTCAACCGGGCCGAACAGAACAAGTTATGAAGAATGACATAGATTTTTCTGCAGTTTTTTCTGCCGGTAGTTTAAGCAATGGCAGCTGAGGAAGTGAACAAAGCCGCTCAGTATACCAAATATTGAATTAACATTAAACAGCCGTCTGTTTCGGCTCAACACCTCCCTCTCCTCGCAGTGGAAGATAGTTGTTTACAGTGCAGGCAATTTCTGGTAAGCTTCATAGCATCGAACCACTGCATTATATGTGTCACAGGCAAATGTTAGCGAGTCACAGGCAAACGTTAGCGATTGGATAACATTTAAAACCTCATCAGAGTCCATGTCTCCAGGAAGCAATCTTTTCTCAACAGCAGAGAGCCCAGACCCTCTGGTTTGTATGTACCAAACCAGATAATACAAGGGGATGGTCTTTAGAAGTCTATTACCCTCCCAGAATTATGCCAAAACTATGGGGAGTGCTACAAAGCTTTAAGTTGCTAGCAAACATTTGATTAAACAATAGTGTGGGCTTGTTCTTCTGTATGTAGATGTTTGACACACAATTAAAAAAACAACAACAACAAAAATAAAATAAATGAGAAAGCTTATGTTTGTTACACTGATAAATGACTTCATGTTCTTTCCAGGTTTTGTAACAATGTGCCTAACATTCCTCGTGTCCCTGGCCCTTCTGGCTCCGGCGATCTCAGCTGCTACGGCTACAACAGCAGATAAAGTCCTTAGCAACCATGCCACCATACTGGCTGACAACAGCGCTAATCTGGCTATCAGCCTCTACCAGAACATGGCAAAGGAAAAAGGAACAGAGAACATCCTCATCTCCCCCGTGGTAGTGGCCTCCTCCCTGGGTCTGGTGGCTCTCGGGGGAAAGGGTTCCACTGCTTCCCAAGTGAAGACCATCCTGAACGCGGCCAAGGTTCAGGACGAGCAGCTGCACTCTGGTTTGGCGGAGCTTCTCACTGAGGTGAGCGACCCAAAAGAGCGCAATGTCACCTGGAAGATTAGCAACCGCCTCTACGGCCCAAGCTCCGTCACCTTTGCGGAGGATTTTGTGAAGAGCAGCAAAAAGCATTATAAATGTGACCATTCCAAGATCAACTTCAGAGATAAAAAGAGTGCTGTCAACTCTATCAACGAGTGGGCGGCCAAGTCCACCGACGGCAAGCTGCCCGAGGTCACCAAAGACGTGGAAAACACTGATGGAGCAATGATCATCAATGCTATGTTTTTCAAACGTAAGTGTGTGAACGTATCTCTGTGTGGAATTGAACTCTTTCATCTGAAAGAACTCTAAATAAACCTGGCCTTTCCTCACAGCTCACTGGGATGAGCAGTTCCACCCCACAATGGTGGACAACCGAGGGTTCCTGGTGTCCAGCAGCTACACAGTGGCATTACAGATGATGCACCGCACAGGTGGGTGAGAGAATCTCTGTTTTTCTCTGCTGGTGGGAAAAAATAGACATAAGGAACTTTTGTGCTGTTCACACTACAAAAACTGTGGAAAAAGAATTTCTGATCACGAACTGCTTAGATCGATTCACAAATTACAGATATGACACAAAACTATTTTACTAAATTGATAGTTTTTTGTGTGCTTTTGTACATTTCATTGACCCCTATAAAATGTTTGTTGCATTTTCAGCCCAAACTGGAAAAAAAAAAAAAAAGTATTGGAAACGCTTTGACGCCATCTAGCGGTCAAAGTTAGACTAATTTATACCCAAATTTGCTAATTTGCACAGTAAATGTTGATAGAGGAGTAATGTTGTGATGACTTCCTGAAGGTGGAGTGTCAGAAAAAGCTGAAATTTTAAAGAGAAAGAGACCCAATTTGAAGGCGTTAAATTACAAAGTCAAATGTTTTTAAGTCATATTTGATATATATAGCATTTTTATAACAACTGAAGTTAACATAGTTATTGACTGTACTATAAAATGGCATTTATAGCACATAATGCCCCCTTTAAGAGGTTCCTCAGGGTGCAGTGTAAGAACAGATATTGTATCTGTATATGTGCCATGTTTTTTTCAGGTCTATTTGACTTCTATGATGACAAAACCAATAAATTGTATCTTCTGAGCATGCCTTTGGCTCACAAGAAGTCCACAGTGGTGTTCATCATGCCCTACCATGTGGAGCCTCTGGACAGACTAGAGAAGATGCTTGGTAAAAAGCAGCTGGAAGAATGGATGGGAAAAATGAAGCAGACACCAGTGGCTGTTTCTCTGCCTAAAGTCAGCATGGAAGTTAGTCACAACCTGCAGGTAAAACACGCCACACTTCATGAGGCTTGATTTGGAGAAAATTCATCACTCTGAGATTCTCAACCTTACAGTTTCATCACATCAAATCTTTCTGCTCCTTGCTTCTTTTTTTTTTTTTAGAAGCACCTTCAGGACCTGGGCCTCACCGAGGCTGTGGACAAATCCAAAGCTGATCTGTCCAACGTCTCTGGGAAAAAGGATCTGTATCTGTCCAGCGTACTCCATGCTGCTGCCCTGGAATGGGACACTCATGGAAATGAAATTGATACCAGCGTCTTTGGCACAGAGAAACTCAAAAACCCAAAGCTGTTTTATGCTGACCACCCGTTCATTTTCCTCATCAAGGACAAGAAAACAAACTCCCTCCTGTTCATCGGCCGGATGGTCAGGCCCAAAGGAGAAAAGATGAGAGATGAGTTATAACTGAATCTGTATGTTCTGGATATGTTTTGATGTATAATTGTATTCCCCTGTTATGAAATCCATTCCAAAACACAGAATACGGGCATTGTGTTGGGTATTGTTCCAATTAACAATACATTACTTCATATTTTATATAATAAATTGAGAACTAAAAAATAAAAATACTACAATTTGGATGATCGCGGTCAATTATGGAATATTTATTAAACTATAATGTCAGAATGGGTTATTTTCAAGATGAAGCATTTCAGTGTTTGTCTTTGGCAAATTCTAAGATTTGAGATAAAAAAGGCAACAAAGCCATATTTTTTCCAAAAGTGGTAACTATATTTTTGTTTCTAATCTTTGCACTGTTGCAGTCTGTTGTTATTTTTTTCATGCTCTCCTGATGCACTTGGAAACAGATGATTCACCTAAATATTCTTCATTTTTAAAAGAATGTCTTTCATATTTGAGAAAAAAAGTCTGCGAGGCATTTCCTTCTTTTAAAATAAAGAATGTGAGAAAACATGCAGCTCTTTTTTTTTATCATGTAATTACTTGCATGTGTAATTTTATGTCAGCAATCCCCAATGTGAGGTTTATCCTATTAACACAGAGAAAGCAGTAAATAATAACAATAATAATGATGTTGAGTTTTTCTCATTGGAATTATTATTATTTTTTGTACATATTGATGTGTCAGTGCATTCTGAAACATTCCCCAGCTTTTAGCGCCACCTAGCGGATTTATGGTCAAACTACATACGGGTACAGCCTTCTCCCCTATTTATATATGTATATATATATATATATATATTAGAAAGCAATATCTAGTAATGTTGCAGTTTTTACATTATTACATACAATCTTTATAACAAAATAAACTTTGAAACACCAAACCAAATCAGCAACATCAGTTGTGTACTTTTAAAAACTCACCTTACACATGTCTAAATACTGCAAGTGTGGTAATAACACTTTAAAGTAAAACTGTGCTATTAACTGTTTTCTTTTGGTGTAGTTGACATTTTTGTTTTTATGCCTAGATTTACTGTTTTCAACTAGTACGTGTCATATTATACTTTTAGAATCAAATGAATAAAAATAAAAAATTTTCTCGCACATATCCTGCCTGTACACGCCTGTTTTGATGTGTTTTTGGTAGTGGTCCAATTTAGCTGTTTTTATCTGCCAGTGAGTCTCGAGCTCCCGAGTAGGAGGGCTCGCGCATTGCTCGCGCACGGCTCGCGCTGTGATGGGACTACAAACCCGTTAGTGCCCTCCGCTTCCTCCTCTTCCATCATGGCTCCCTCGATAGACAGGCAGGGATACTGGGGGCGGCCGACCTCAACGCTGGAATGGTGCGAGGAGAATTATGTCGTCTCTTTCTACATCGCGGAGTTCTGTGAGTGAGACATTTCTGTCCCTTTTACCGAAAAGCTGCGTATCCAGGGGTTCGTTTTTTTAAGAGACTTTTCGGCGGTAAGAGTCGTACTGGACACGTACAGTCGCCCGTAATAACGTAAACATTGAGACATGTACGGCTACACAACTGGAACAATTATATGCCGCGTTAATTTCGGCTCCGTTTATATGCTAAGTGTTAGCATGTACGGCACCTGACCTGCCATACAAACTGTATGGTAACAAGGGAAACAGAAACATAATGGGAGCGTTGTGAACCTGCTCTCTGACGAATAGTTTTACTAAAGATCGATTCGTGCAGTGCAGCGACAGCTGGGTAATGTAATCATTAGCAAAATCCTAAATCATTTACCTCACTCTTTGTCACAGCAGCTGTTGTATTTCAACCAGAGGTGGTGGTAGGCATCTGGAGTCCTGGGCGAAACTAGCCAGGTTGTCCCCCTGTTCCCCTCCATGCCCTTTTTCTTTGTTAATATTTGCTTTAACTTATTTAAAGTCTAATTGAATCTTATTTCTACAATTACTCCTTGTTTGTAAATTGATATTAAATAAATATCTCTAGCCATTTTATTAAAAAAATAAAAATCTTGGGACTCTTGACTTATAGCCCTGTTTGCAGTTTCCAGGGATGTGGTTGGTGAACTAATTTTAATAAATGTTTTAACCTCAGAGGTTTAAACTCCTACTTGGTTTCGGCATTACGGGCTTCATGTATACATAAAGTTCTGGTTTAAAAGAAAAAAGTGTATGGCATATGTATTTCTAAGGTTTCATGCGTTTTGTACATATGTTTTAAAATGTATTTAATTCCATTCCATTCAGCATTGTCTCTATTTTTAAACATGTAGTGTGGCTTAACAGAAAATGTACTTTGTTTTTGCCATAAGTGTATCTTTGCAATAAGACATTTATAGGTAAATGAGATAAAATAAAAAAAATTTGACTGCAGCGGACGTCCGTCTATTCACGATTTGGTATCCACAGATTTATCTATTTGCAGATATGTACTTACTAGTTAATTTTTAAAAAGGTTGCAGTTCCATCATTTTGCACTCCAGTAACAGTAATTGGTACCGTCCAGCTCAGTAAGTGGCAGAAGCTAAGCTAAAGTTTGTTTACGAGTAGCAAAGAGAAAGTATGGCAGGGCAAGTATAACCTCACCAGAAATTAGTGTTGGCTACTACAGCTCACAACAGAGCAAATAGTTCATAAATTAAATTTATCATGTGTTTGTTAGGTAATTCCTTGGGCTCAATGTCTGAACCTGCCTCTAGTTTTAAGTTAGTTGTTGATTCTTAGGGTGCGTGATACTCAGTCACATCTTTAAAGCTGATAAAACATTCCTTCAGCTCTGTTTGAGTCTTTTTGTTTGGTCTAACGCTAAAAACTGGTTCCTCGAGCACCATTATCTGAGGTGAACACAGTGCTTCTATCAGACCATTTAAACAGCTGCCTTGTCAGCAGGACGATGCAATGATATGGCAAAAGACGCACTTTTACTGACACACGCACAAACGTCTCGGCAGCATTTAACATCACAGGGATCGTTTATTTAAATAGCACTCGTCAACGCGTGTAATGCGTATGAGAATAAAGAAAAGAAAAATAATTAGTTAAAATGTGCAGAGTTAATAGGTTTATCCAGGTAAACTGGTTTATGTCTGCCTAAAGCAACATTTTCAAGTCAGGCCAGCTGGGTCAGAGTTCAGACCTCCTTTGTAGCGACAATCAGCAGAATATCGCTGACAGGTTTTCTAAACCTTTACACCACCAACAACACACCTGCTGAATAACAACAGTTGAGGCTTTTGTTTGCATAAATAACACACGCCGGCCCCGCAGAGGTGGTGGTAGTCAGCTGCAGGAGAATGGCTTGGCATTTAAACGACCCTTGTTCAGGTTTCAGTGGCCGGAATGCGGCTTTGTTCCTGGAGCGGCCGGAACGTTCAGCCCACATCTGAGGCGTCTCTTTAGTGGATTATCTCTGTGACGGCGGAGCGGAGCGTGGCCGTCATGAGGGACATGGCAGCGCACATGCCATTCAGATATTTGCACTTGTCGTTGAAATGTTTAAACGGTGCACCCACAGTGACGCGCTCAGGGTTTGTTTGCATTTATTATCCGTTGCCTGAGTGCATGCATTTTAAAATGGCACATGTCTTAACTTTTGTGTTCAAATTCTGGGTCATCTTTGATTGTTTCCACGATCGGCGCCTCTCTTTGGACCACTATTGTCATTTCTTAAATTTTTAGGATTGGTTATAAAGTTGAGCATGAAGTGAAACAAACACTAAAGGACTTTTTTGTTTCGCTCCCACTTTAACAAATGACAATTAAAAGTCATTTTCCACATCGATTCCTAGTCTAATGCAAGGAAATGTTACATTAATGCAATAAATAATGTCTTTTAGATGGAGTTATTTCAGTCTAATCAGGCTGTCTTAGTTTATAAAAGCTAGCTGACCCAAACAGCATGTACAATGAAAACAAATGTGAATACTGTGTCAGATAAATTTCAATATATGTAGAATTAATTTGATTAATGCAGCGCTGTTACAAATTACTTATATTTTTTATCACATTTAAATGTTTCAGATCTTTGAGCTAAATTTTGCATCAAAGATAACCTAAAAAAAAAACAAAATGCACTTTTAAAATTATGATTTAAATTTTGAAGACAGATTGCTCCTCTCAGTGAATCATAATTTAATTGTAATTAAACATTAAAAAACAAACAAACAGAATTAAGTTCCATTTCACCAGTTACTCCCTGATTATTTCTACATCGCTATGTCATTCTCTTGTCTGAAGATAAGAAAAAAACCAGATGATATATCTCAGTCTGGAATTAGGTCTGCAAAGTTCTTTCAAAGACTTTGGGGTTTCAGTGAGAGCAAGTTTATCGACAAATAGGGAGAACAGGTGGAGTGGGGGCGCTAATGCTTCCTTGTGGAACCAAAATCACTGAAGGCTCATCAGCGACTCAACCAGAAAGTCACAGAAAACCCAGAACAAAATCCAAAGAAAGGCTTTCCAACCTGTTGTTAATATAGAACTTTTTCAGAAAATAATGGTCGCCTTGTTCCTTGCACTTCTGCACAGAAATTAGATTTCAGCATTTAGCAGCTTATCCAGACTTGCTCTAATTGCTCCAATGAGCTGAATTCTACAACTTGCCTTTTTGCCATTATCCTTCTAGACGCGACTTGATTCCCTCCTAAGTCATGTTGCAAGCCTGAGCACATATAGAGTAGTTCTCTAGTTTTTTATTTGTCTAAGTTCAATTCTGGGTGTGAAGGTTTGTGGACAACTTCCCATTAATTCTGCTCTCCACCAGAAAATCCTTAAGGAGAATGTCCTGCCATCGGTTTTTGACCTTACGCTTATTATTGCAGGTGGATAATAATCTGAAGCACATCAGCAAAAACAAACAAAGAAAAAAAGTGATTTCGGAGTAGCCTAGTCAAAGTAGAACTGGGCGATATTGCTTTAAAATTGAATATCCAAAATTTGATTTCCAATTTTTATAAAATTTTCTTGCTCGTTTTTTTTTTTTTTTTTTCTAAAAAAAGTACAAAATACAGAAAATATCTTGGCTTTTAAACTGGCTTTTATTTCTATACTTCCTTCTGTGAGTTGACCTGAACACAAAGTTGAAATAAAGAGACGCTGTCCATAAAAAAAGATGGTATTATAAGCCTGGTGGGCCACAAGGCTTTCCTTGGGCCTCCACTAGGCTAAGCATTGATTAGTTAAGTCTTTTTAAAACGTTTACATTTCTAAGGCTTTACATTTGGTGTTCAGGTATTAATCTTCCAATCTTTCAATAACACATAATTATCAAGTGATATTTTCAAATTTCCTTAAAAACTTGAAACATTTTTTAACTCAAAAGCACGACGACCTGCTGGATGAATGACTTCCCTAGCACCCTGTCACTGGGCTTAGCAAGTTTTCTGGGGGAAACCTTGAACATACATGACTGTGATTATTACTTAAATCACATTGCCTGTGGTTCTGATAATGTTAAAGCAGTACAACAAGCAGGTACAACACGGACACAAAATCAGTCAAAGGTAATCCTACAACAAGAAGTGTAAGCACTTCTCTGGATATAATTTGAAGGACAGAAATAGATAGAAACCTTCCATATTGAGTTCTGTACCAGCCACATGTGCTACAGAATCAAACACACCCATTGTCCCACTTAGGCCTGGACTGTGAAGCAAGTTCAACAAATGACGGTTCGTTATCTGACTGCTGTAAGCCTAATAAAAGCAACCCTCCTGAGTTGACCCAGGAAGGTGACTGCTTTGCCAACTCAGCAACTAGTTGTGTTCCCACTGAAAGGCAGCAGAGGCCCATTCAGGAGAGCTAAGAGGCTTAGAGGTGCCCAATTATTTCAGGAATCAGTGGATTCTGCAGGAAATTTGAACAGATAAACGTTGAAGAGACTGATGCTTGATTGAGCCAGCGCTTATAACGCAGCATTCCTGTTCCACGCGGTCTTACAGAGCCATAAAAACGTTATCAGTTTAGTCCTAGAAACAAGGACAAGGTTATGTTACCTTAATGAGCCTCTGCTGTAGATAAACAGTTTGTTCTGCTTGATACGTCTGATGGTGCACCTGCATTTTATTCAGGTCATTGTTGCTTTGTCCGTCTGGTGGAGTTTTGATAACGTCATCTAGTGGCGTCTGTTTTTATCTGCAGATGTTCATCATGGGCCACATGTTTATGTTCACCTCAAGAACACAAAAACTTACCAAGTAATTTTGGTTTGGTTTCCAGTGCAAATATCTTAGTACACTTGAAATAAGATAAAACTAACTTAAAGATAACTTTTTACCTAGATAGAGGAGCTTGTTTTAAGTCGATGAATGCTTAATATTGATGAAAAAGTATTTGTTCCTTTGGCAGATTATTTCACTTACATCATAGGAAAAATATCTCGTTATACGTGAAATAACCTGCTTATTGAACAAGTAGTTTTTTTGTCAATATTAAGGAATTATTTACTCAAACAAACTCCTAAGAAATTACTTTTTCTCTTGAAAAAGATACTTGAATGTTAGTTTTGTCTTATTTCAAGTGTACTGAGGTATTTGCAGTAGAAACAAAACCAAAAATACTTGGTAAGATTTTGTGGCGTTGAGCTGTTTAGAATTTGATATTTAGTCAGGCCACATGCATTTATAGTGTTGCGAAGGCACTTTGTAAAGCAACAGTTTGGCCATATTAGAAGTTTGATAAGGTGAAACTACCATGTCATTTTTTATCTGAACTTCAACTTAAAAATAAACTTGTGAAGTTAAAAGAAGTGATAGAAAATGCAAATATTTGGCCAGCTTCAGTCAAATTAGGAACCAACATGTCAGACCTTAGAGAAAACAGGAACTCTGAATAGACCAGGAAAAGCCTGAACGTGGTGGAAACCTAATTAGTAACCTTGGAAACCAGATTGAACTCAAGGTTACCTCAGTGACATCACATCCTGTTTTGTACTGCGGGCCCTTTTCAAACCAACAGGAAGACTTTAAACAAAGCAGGAGTAGAGTACCATTTAGAAGTTGCAGCTCAACAATAGAAGTGGTTGCAGATGTTTCAATCTAAAGTCAGAACCACTGACTTGTTTTCTTCTGTTTGAACAGGGAACACTGTCAGCAACCTGATAATGATTCTTCCTCCCATATATGGAGCCGTCCAGACGTTCCGGGACGGCCTGGAGTTTCGTTATATCTGCTCATTTATTGGTCTTTCAGGTGAGGCTGAAGGCCTCGCAGCCGATACTTCTGCTGGTCACGCCGCTCATACAACAGGATGTTAAAACGTCTTTCCGTTTCTTTCTGTGTGTTCGTGGGACGCAGCCGTAGGCATCGGTTCCTGGTGCTTCCACATGACGCTGCTGTATGAGATGCAGGTGGGATACGCAGCCGTTTCATCCTCTCACACTCCAGACATCCGATTCTCAATATTATATTATTATTTATGTTTTCTTTCTGCTGTTTTGCAGCTGCTGGACGAGTTGCCAATGATTTACAGTACATGTGTGTTTGTGTACTGTCTGTAAGTGGTTCAGATTTTATTTAATTTTTTTTCTTTTGGTGCATTGAAAGCTGGTCTAAAATGCTCAGTATCATTTTATGTAAATGAATTATTAGGTTTAGCAATAATTATGCTACCGCTCCAGAAGAAAATACATCATTTTTAGTGTTTTTCCTGATTGAATATATGTTCTCTAATTAAATTTGAGTTTTTTTCTAATTGTTTCCCTTGTTTTGCTACTGCAGTAAAAAAGGATTTAATTGAAGTTCATTTTTACTTTTACCAAGGCAGCCAATTTGCCCACGCCTGTATAATGTGACATAGGCTGTAAAAAGACCTGTTGAATCCAATTTCAAGTGAATGCCTCACAGCTCCAGGGAACTACAATGTTCCAGCCATGTGTGTACTTCATGAAACACTTTCTTTCCCGTCTTTTTCTGAAACTAAAAGACGGGACATATTTCTTTTGTTCAGGTACGAGTGCTTCAAGCAAGAGAACAGCATCAGTGTGTTTCCTATCGTGTTGCTGATAATCTTCAGCGCCTCGGTCACATTGGTGAGTGCCTGCAAGTACTTTAAAAGTTGCTTACTGTAAACATAGTAAACAAAAGCAGTCATATCCTCTCGTTCTTTGTATATCTTGTTCAGGTGTACTTACAGTGGAAGGAGCCAGTGTTTCACCAGGTAAGGTGTTTATCTGCCCTTGTTTGCTAGCAGGGTGCAGTAGGTCACCTTTAACTTATGTAAACACTGGACCCACCCACACAGCAGGCGCGCTCTAGATGGTAGATGCTGATTGGTAGGCAGTTTATACATGGTTCAGTACATTTGTGGTATTCTTCTATCATAAGAACTTTTTCTTATTTTTACTTGTTTGATTTTCTTATGTTTAAAAACTTCAAAGAGTAGCTGCTGTAGAACTGACTGGAGATTTGGTTTGATTATTTTCAATAATATAGGTTATTATTAAAACCACCTGAAAATGGTCAAGGTTATTTAGGAATTTTTATCTTAGACTTAGTTGGTAGTTGAAAATAATATGTTTTGTTAGGGTTTCAAACATTACCTGTTTCAAAAACCTCTGGAATGTAATGTCATAAATGAGCAGGCGCTGCTCCTCTGATCCCAGCGTAGCCCAGCCTGTTACTTGGCAACCCCAGCAGCACCGTCCGTCAACAAGAAACCGCACCTGGGCTGCTAGAAAATTCAAGAGTTTTATTTTTGACGTACCATCCAGAAACCGCTTGCTGGATTCTTGTTGGTTGTGCAGGGGGCTCCACCTCTGCTTTTCAAAGATGCACGGTTGCATAATAGTTCATCTGCTTGCAGCCAGTTGGGCGGCGTGGCCAGCAGCAGCTAATTTGGATTTACACGTTAATCTGGTTTTGCTGACCTTTGTAACATTTTTTAAAGCTAATTTTTAAACTTTTTTCCTTAAAAGTAAACAAATTGCTCAGTTTTTCTGCCTTCCAGGCCAGGTGATGCACTTTCCTGAACTGGTGTTACTTACATTCCTCCACCAATTAGTCTGCAGGATATTTATTCACCCGGTAAGCAGAAGTGAAACTGCTGACACTTCTGTTTTTCCTTTCACGTGCCACGTTTTTGTAAAACCTCACTTTCAGTAAGCCAAATGAAAACGCATTAAAAAGACTGTTTTCTCTCCAACAAAACGTCTCTTTAAACTGTAGCAAACATTTGCTTATGGACTGTTTTAGATCTAAGTACGGATCCTCCTTTCAGGTCATGTATGGTGTCCTGGTAGCTTGCCTGGTGATGCGTTCTGTCTTCATTGTTACATGGTAAGTAACACCAGTCATGTGAAGTTCAGACGTATTCAAAAAGCGGCGTCCTGATGAAAGGCTGTTCGGCCCTGTGTTTCCAGGGTGTACCCATGGCTCAGGGGTCTGTGTTACGCCTCTTTAGGGATCTTTATGTTAGGATTCCTGCTGTGGAACATCGACAACATTTTCTGTGACTCATTAAGGTGAGCAGAACAGAAGAAGGTGAGCAATGTTAGAGTTTTAGAAATGTCATGTTGACAGTAAAAAAGACAAGCGAAGTAACAGATTTCATCAAAATGATTTTTATTTTTTTAATATTTAAAAATATCCAAGAAGTGTAGACATTTTTAAGATTATAAATTAAACTGAGTAAAATTATTTTGGATATATTTGTTGATAAAAGCAGGAAATAAAATTGCCTGAAAGATTAGTTGTTGTTTTTTTCTTTTCCTAACCCAGAGCCAGTAGACAAGTGCTGCCCCCTGGTGTTGGAGTGGTGACACAGTTCCATGCTTGGTGGCACATTTTCACAGGTCTTGGTTCCTACCTGCACATTCTCTTCAGGTAAGATCCTTAGTCTGTGTCAGCAAAGTGCTCGGTTATGATGACTTACCATGCCTGCATCCCTCCAGCTTGCAGATCAGATCCACCTACCTCAAGTATAGACCAAAAGTTAAGGTATGCCAGTATTGTTACTTTTATGGGATAATCTTTTAAAAGATTATGAAATGTTTGTAGCTTGAAACTCTTTGAGTCCTCACCTGTTGCTGGATGTTCTCTTCGCTCAGTTTCTGTGTGGCGTCTGGCCCACTTTGCACATTGAACCACAGAAGACGAGCTGAAGTGAGAAGATGAGGAGCAGCTTAAGGATGGTGACTGCCGAACCGGCCAGTATTGGCAGAAACCTGCCTGTGTCACCTTGCTGCTGCTGGGAACTTGGCCTACAGGCAAGCAGCTGGTGTACCACACGGCACCAACTTAGGGACCATTTGGTTCTGAGCTGTGGAAAATGACTAAGTAAAGTATAGCACTGAATTATTTCAAGAAACTGAAGATCCTTTCCATTGATTATAATTTATTAGATTAGTATGTTTAAGGAGATAGGCATCAGCACCCCTCCTAACCCCACTAGGGTGCACAGAAAATGGATGGATGGATAGTATGTTTTAGTTATTTTTAAGTGGGTAGTTTATTTTTTTCTCTTCTATATATATATATTTTTTTCAAACAACCATTTTCAGTGAGTGAATGATGCAGCCCACTTTAGTGGCAATTATATATGGAGTTATAAAAGTTTCATTGTAAAATTAGTTGAACAGCCGTAATTAATTCAGTTTATGACCAATCAAGTAAATAATCAAATATGAGCCAAAATATATTTATGGCCCCATTCAAATGAGAAAATAGCATTGCTTAGGCTTAGTTTCTTAAGAAGCTAAATCAGTTTATTGTGTAGTTTTTGAAAAGAAAAAAAAATAAAACAAACTTAGAGTGGAAGTGACAGTGTTTTAATCTAATGAGGAAAGTAAAAATGCAAATTTTACTTGAATTTTCCACAAAATGACATGCCATAACTGGAATTCACATGCAGTTTTTTTTTTCTTTTTAATCCTAATTAACTTTATTGCCAAAGTTGCACATGTTCACTTGTATTTAGTTGTCATCCAATGTGTGAAATGTATTACTGGTTTACCTTGCAATGTTTTAATGAAAGCTTGGTGCTGGAGTGAGAGGCATTTTTTCCTCAACTATTGCTGCGCACTGGCAGTCAGCAGGCTGAAAATAGGCTCATAAACTGTATTCTTACTTGCTGAAAGGATAAATAGTACAATAAGAAACAATAGCATATAGCTACATACAGTTACGTATTAATTTGGGATGTCCTGATCAGGATGTTTGTTCCCAATACCAAACCAATCGTTTAATAACGATCAGCAGATTCTGACGACGTGTCACCCAAAATGTGCCGTTTCATCATTTCTTAGTAGCAAATTTATTCTGTTTTGATATGTCTTGTTGATTATTTCCATCTGCTGACACAGACAGACAGGAAGCTGCTACAGTCTCTTTGTCTGTTTGTGAATATTAATATAAACAGAAAACTCAGATATGATGAACAGGTTAGAGGATGCAGACTATATTGCTGCACATTACCTGCATCAAATATAGTCATATGCATTCCTGGAGGTGCAGCTGGCACAAAATTCTTCAGGAACTCCAAAAAACGGTAATTTCTAACACTGCCATAATCAGGAATATGTAATATCTGGAATCAGATTGGGACATCCCTTGTAGAAAATGAGTGAGGTGCATTATTTTAGCAGGAAAAATAGCTAATTTTCCATTAGCAATGAGATCAAGTTATGCATTTTACTCACTTTATATAAATAAACTCAAAATTTTTTATACAGTCTAACATTGGCCCGTGCTTTGTTACCATAACAACGCTTCTAAAGACTGTCGACCATAATCAAAATCCAATTAAAACTGAGCAAGATTTCACTTTTATCACAAGCCTGAACAGCATTTACTAAAAGAGACAGGAAATCTCATCACAAGACTGAACGCAACACGTTAACATCACTGACTGTGGTGCATTTTATTTCAAACACTTATTTATTGCATTCTTTTCTGTTATTTATTGCTTTTAGTCATCACATATCTCATCCAGATGACTGCACAGAGGAGTATGAGTAGTTTGTGATTCAGCCACTGGAGGGCGCACCTTTCCAGCTCATTGCGGAACATGCGGTCTAAAACCTTCCTACTGGAATGTTTGCCTCGGCTTCCATGTCTTAGATTTTGTGTTCAATGAAGGGCTTTTAGTGTATTTTGTTACTGTGAAGCGGTGCAGACGCATTAGCATCAAAAACTGCTCAAGCTTGAAACAAGTGAATATCTGGATTATGCACATTTTAGCCATGAGGAGCTGCGTTTGTGTAATCTGAGGCAGCACACGACTCATCACTTCGTTCTTCATGATACACACATGTAGTTGGGTTTTTTCAGTGTACAAGCCCAGTGTTAAAACATCCATAAGCACAATATATGAAACATAAGTATTAGCCTCCTCCTGGTGTCTTTGTGAATCTTTGCTCTGTTATCTCGAAGTCACTGCTCATCAGTAAGAACTGAGCAGATCTCAAAGAGGGTGCCTTATTGTTATCACTGCAGTGTAACCCAAGTTGCCTTGATATTTGTGATAAACCTCTCATTTCATCCATTGTATTCTCCCTTCCCCTCCGGTTATTAGCCACCGACGCTTCAGAAGGACCAACGTTCACGGCTTTAAATGTTACGTCTGTGCCTGACTCTTTGGTCACGTGTGGAACGTCCACTCTGTTCCCCGTACATTTTGCCTGTATAAAGATCTCATCCTGTAACAGTTTCTGTGTTTATGGCCAGAACACCAAAGTCTGCCAACAGTTTTGTTGTAATTTGATCAGTCTTTGTTGATGTCAAATAAAGAATATTGTGTCAAACTCTCTTGAAATCCTGTGACTCAAGTTGTTGGGCGCCTTACAGGAGGTATTGCAATGTTGGTTACCTAACGTTGGATGTTGGTAGTGATTTCACAGTGGATAGCAAAAAACAGGACGTATTTGCAGAAACCGTTTGAAGCAAAAACACGTCCACTCAAAACGTTGCAGCTAAAGCAGGACTGAAGTGAAATAAAGAGATTACAGCGTCTTGCTGTAACTGGGAAATAGATGGAAATTGATTCATGGTTTTCAGGTTATTTTTCCAAATACAGAAATGATTGGTACGACTTTTGTATTCTTCCCTCTTAGCCAATATTATGTAGAGTCATATTTTGTTGCCGTTACAGCTACCGGTTTTGTAGTTTGTCGAATCGAAGCATAAACGTGAACATAAATTGCCACAGATTCTCGGTTCGATATTGATGGGCCGTTCTTACACACGTATAAATATAAATTTGATCTAGAGCAAAACACATCCACCTTTTCGTTGTGTCCCCTAAATGGCTTGTGGCTCACTTTAATCGGACTTCTTATGACGTTTTCTCTCGATGACTCTCTTAGTGACACTTTTCCATAAAAGCCAGATTTGTGTCGTGCACAACGAGACTGTCGGCAGAGTGACAAAAATCCCAATAAAATGATGTTTGTGTTTGAGACAGAATATAAACAAAGCGCAAGTGGCAGTAGCTGTTTCCATTACAAATGTGTTCAAATCTTTATCTATATTCTGCTAATGTTGAAAAAACATAACTGCAATTGTTGTGTTTCCATTAAATAAGAAATTAAATTAAAATTACACATGAAGAGGCTTGTTCATGTGATAAGTCAAGGCAAATCATGGTAGTAATGGATGTAAACACTTGACATTCATAATTCACTCAGTACAGCATTCATCATCTATCAGCCATCAGATTATTACATTCAGGCGTTGAAGCGACAAACCTCTCATATTTGTGAGCTCTTAATAATCCATTGTAGTCAATGGAGCGTTTTGATATAACCATTTTATCAAAAAACGTGTATACTCCTCTTTGCCCCCACAACCACACCGAAATCGCCATGTTTCTATTAAACAAATTTATTTTAATACTGTCAATTTGCACAATTTTAGTCTTAATGGAAACACAGCTACTGTTGTCCTCTTCTTTTGACGCAAACTGAGGTCTCATTCCTGAACCCAACAAGTCGTTTGTGTTGGATACCGCTCAACACGTCCCTCCCTCGCAGTCCAAATCTCCCTTTGTTGCTTTAGTCATCGAGTCCTTTCATTGATCCGTTCACTGCCCACAATTTCTTGAGATTAAATGAGTGTAGCGCCTTTGGCACACTTGACCTTGTGCCAGAGTTGATATCACATCTGGCGCTTAATAAAATGCAACCTGGTTCTTACTAATAATAAGGCTGTCTAGACAAGACTCACCAGAAATGAGTAGAAAGTTCCAGTTAAATGCAGCTTTTCTGAGTTAAGCAAGAAAAATGAGCAGCAAACCCACGGTGGTGTGTACAGTACAAGGCACACTGATCGGATGTGGTTTGATTTCTGATCTTTAGTGCTTTAAATTGCAGAAAGCTGAGCTGCAATTTAAAGCATAACATAAAAAAAAGCAGCTCAATACATGGTATAATACCATTTATTATACCATGTATTATACTAGGTATAATACATGGTATTATTATGTATTATACCTAACATAATGATACCATGTTAGGTGTTATTTTTAAAGGTAAAGGTTCAATCACCAAGTTGATTTCAATGTTGGATGAAATGGAAGAAACCTGCCTGGTTTAGAGCGCATCCCTTAATGCGCTCTAACACGATGCACAACATTCAGAGAGCACAGCGGAGGCTGTCGGCTTCTGGCAAAGTTCCAAGCATTTCAAGAGGAACAAGTACAGACAGAATAATTACAACAGCCACACGCTTCAGCACATTCCTCCAGAGGTGTTAGCCGTAAGCTGTGTTGTGTAAAAGGTCGTCAGTGTGTTATTTAATTTTTTTTCCTTGGCGTTATTAAAGACAGCAACGTCCTTCCTCGATTGTTCCCGTTTGTTTCACACAGGTCCGGCCGTGGAGGAGGATGCCCACACCGAGTTTATTTACTCATTCCAGTAACACAGCTTGAATCAGAAACCGAACAGACTGTTAACACCAGACGGGTCTCAGAATAACAGAGCACACTGACACTTTGTTTGTTTTTCGATTAATGGATGGATTTCGATTTAAATTACTGACATTTTCAGTAAGTTTTTCTTAAAAAAAATAAACTAATCCTGAGATTTGTTCTGTTTTAATCTATGGAAGTTTTTGAACAGAAAACACCAGCTCTGAACTTTCACTCATGGAAGTGAGTGAGCTTTTGAAATGATTAATAATCCTCAAGCTTTGACTAATGTGTTTTAATTATGCAAACATAACCTCTTTAACCATCCAATTTACACGATCGGACTTTCTAAAACATTGAATGTGAAAGCATGATGTATGATGTAGTTTTATCTACATAAATAGTGTATTTACATTCACAGTCTATCTGTTTTCCAAAAAATGAATAAATCAATTTGACGTATTGGCTGTTCAACATAACATGGCTTGCGTGTTTTCCAAGCTCAATTCTGATTGGCTGATCAGGTCCTCGTGACGACTCCTTCCCCTGGCGGCAATGAGTTCCCCAGGCTGTTGAATTCTCAGGTTTCCAAACTGAGGAGCTGCCTGGACACCCAGCAGACTAAACTAGCCGGGGTGAATCCAAATGGTCTTCAGACAGAAGGAACCACTGTTGGAGCCAAAGCTGACCTAGCGTTCAGTTAGCAGAGTGACGGGAAGTGTCAGAACTGGGGCCAAAATACAGACTGGTTCTGAGAAAATCTAAATTACCAAAATGTATTGACTCACATTGTAAAGACTCACTATGTTTGTTGGAGGATAGCAGTTCTGTTGTAAGCTGCAGAAGAGTGACAGGTGGCTTTGAGTTTTTATATTTTTCTCCCTTTTTTCCTCCACCAAACTTTCCGCCTTTAGTATTTGTGCAGAAATGCATGCTGTTATTTATTAGCTGTTGTGTGTGTTTCTTTTTATATATAAAAATGACTTAGGCAGTAAACCTTAGTGTTTTTACTAAAATCTAGATTCTTTATCAGGTAATTGCTCTCTCTGCAAAACCTTTGTTTTTCATTCTAATACTGATAAATCTTTATGAATGTCCTTGCTTCTTTAAATTTAGATTTCTGCTCATGTTTGTTATGAAAGTGCATATTTATGCACATTAACAAGATGTGGAGCAGAATATCACTCATAAGCCGTCTAGAAATATCATTAGTTTAATAGCAAGAAACATTAGAGTCATTTTCACTTGTCATCCAGCTATTGTGAAACAACAGCGCTTTGTTCTCAGAATGTTTTTACAGTACACTCTCTTGTTTTGGCCTGAAGGGAGCTGGGGAACATTTTATGACTCAGTGTCAGGATGTGTGTCCTGATGCAAGCTTTTTTTTCCCCCCTCGGTGACTACTGTACTTGACTCAGAATCAGTGCCAGAACCTGAATAATGAGCATGTTCAGGAATAAAGAGCGCAGGAGTCGTGCAGGTCGGAGTCTTACACACACAATTAGATTAATCCGAGTGAGACCTGACGGATGACTCATGTTGGGAATCCCTACCTCTCGGCTGAATGAAAACGCTTCAGTTTACGTCCACGCAGTTGACACACTGTTTCCAAGGTGCTGCCTGTTAGTCAGTGGGTCGTTGATCTGGATCCATTTATTTTAGCGTTTGTAGGGTTTACTACCAATGAGAACATTTGATTGTCTTTTTTTTGTTTCGTTCTTCTTCGTTTAAGCATCTATTGTTGGATGTTACAGTATGTATTGTGTGGTTAGTGCATTACGTGGTTTTGTCAACTGCATCTCTCCAAAGGTCTGCCTGCGTCACACCTTTATGTACTCAAATAAGAGTTTGAGTCAGAGCCGACACTCATTCTGCGCTGTTAAGAGAATTGATAGATTACTAGTGTGATAAGATTGATACTTTTTTAAAAATCCTACTCAGTTGCACATTTCTTTGGATCGTAGTAATTCTGTTTTTTTATAAGCGCAGTTTTTTATATTAGAATTTCCTCTCACCATACAATACATTATTCTTAATTTAGAGTTTTATATATATCTTTTAATACTTATGTTTGCGTGAGCCTACGTGCCTCGATGTTCCGTCACTTTGCTCCTGCTACACCTCAATTTCCCCTCAATTCTATGATTTGCTACAGAAAAGAACAAACTTGCATCACTGTGGAAGCAAAAGGGATAAGGACGTGGTTTCCTGTTTAAACCTTGTGGCTGCCTGCACTAAACAACCAGCTCATTGTGTGACGTCTATGAGTGGCCTGGCTGTTATTTTAAAAACCAAACAAACCAAACGCAAACAACTGCAAAGTAGTTAAACAGACATACCAGACTTCTAGGTTCTAGTTTTGCATGAAGAGGTAAGCGTACAGTTAGTAATGTAAAGTCATATGTTAATTAAGAGTGAGGCTTCCTTCAATGGCAAGCTCTGACAAGTTTAACTCATAAAACTCACACAGAGCTGGGTCCACTTGCTCAGCCCCTCCCTCCCGTTTCAAACTCTTCTAATTAGCTCAAAGTTAAAGAGCTAAATATGAATGAGATGTTTGCTACCTTTGACAAAAAAAAGCTTAAGTCTATGAAAGCATCATAGACTTGTCGCCCTGCGGCTCTGCCTTAGGCGCCATGGCCCGCCGGACCGGACCGGACCGGACGACTGGGTGTCCTGGAAGGTTTGAGTAGAGGTCCAGACATTCCTGGGCTCGACTCTTTTCGTCCACAGGGGTGCGTCCAGAACTGAGTATCTTTTTTTGTTGTAACGTTTAAAACGAAACGTCTTCCTTTAAAACTTTGAAAACTGAGAATCTTTCAAAAAGGAATAAAACATTTCTTGAAAACATGCATACAGTGGCGGTTTATAGATGGGCAGTTGCCCAGGGTGACATCAGAAAGGGGTGGACCACCCAAGAGCTAGAAAATGAAATCTTATCTGTCAGCTCTTCCCTGAACATGTTTGCTACTTCTTGTACGCAGGTGCATTAGAGTAAGTTTTGCTGCTGTTGAGTAACAGGAACTAAAGGAGCTTTTTGCAGCTGCTGCAAAGAAAAGAAAAAAGGGATATAAAAAACAGATAATTGTTTACATTTTAATTAGTTAGAGGGGGGCAGAAGAAGGCGGTTGCCCAGGGCACCATTCCTGCAACCACAACTACGTGCATATTTATATTTCAAACTTAAAAAGTTAGACATAGCAATTAATCACAGCGCCAGATTAATCAGATTAAATTCTTTGTGCTATTGACAGCACTAATTAGAATCTAAAATAATTAAAATGCAAGATAATGTTGAGTTGTTGGGAATTATGTCAGACACGTATGTGGATATTGTGGAGCATTATGTGACGCAGACTGTAATGCAAATCTGTAAATCTCTGTTTTTCCATGTAAACACGCAAACACAAATAGGGAGTTTTGTCAAATTTCTATCTTGGTCAGAATTTTTTTTTACTAAACACTCTGCAAAGTCCCTGGCTCCTTTTCCAGCCGCAACGTGACACTCCTTGCTGCGCTCCAGTTCAAAAAAAGATTTCTTCTTGTTTTCTGATTGATAATATTCTCAATATAAAAAAAATACAATGTGGAAAAGGAAGAGAGATTATTTTCATGTCTGTCAACATTATCGTGTTTATCAAACTGATCTCTCCTGTGTGTAATCTGGCTCTGGTCCCTGGAAGCTTTACTGAGACGGTTACACTGAAAAAGACAAACATGTTGTCTCCAGTCATGCTTCGCATTGCTTTCATGTTAAAGAAGACACTTCTGAAATAAAATGATCGTCCTGTTGGCATATTGAACGTGAAGCTGTGAAATCACACCATCATTCTAATCTACAGACTGATGAATACGGAAGAGGTGAAGATGTGTTTGAAATCTTAGTGTTACCAATGGATACCTCGAAAACAGAGTTCATTAAAATTGACTTAGATGTAGGACATAGAGGCTGGGGAGTGAAGAGCTTTTTGGAGCCATGTGAGCCAATCAGATTGCTTCAAACGGTAAGCAACATATTCCCATTTAATGTTTGTATTTCCTCAATATGAGAATTGGCCATATATGTGTATCACTGTAAAAAATATACATACCGGTATACGGTATATCTATTGATATGAAAACCAGAACTATTTTTTCACATGCAACTTATATGTTACAACATTTTGGGATATATAAACGCATTTATATCCCAATTGGTTATAAATTGGTGAATATATTTTCCTTTTGTAAGGGTCTTACTGGGAAGTTTCAAATCATTCTGCCACCACTGCAAAGCTGCATAAGCAACGACGAGGGCGTGATAAGAAACTGCAAAACAGACTCTGCTGCAAGTACACAGACGGACGGCAGAAAACAAAGATGGATGAAAGAAAACAAGTGCAAAATGAACTCCTTGGATGAATTTTCTGTCTAGTTTCCTGGAATCTTGACCAGAGATGAGACTCATGTCAGGACATCAGTACAGCGTCTTGAGGTGGGGCGGCCTCTGATCTAAAGGAACAAACTTGATTACAGTTTTGACCTAATGTCAAAAGGCGAATATGATAAAGTTGGAACATGGACATTTTGGGAGCTGATCTAGAGAACAGAGCTGAGAGAATTTCATGAATTTGATGTATATTTTCATCTGTCAAACATAGAAGTGAGATCATTTGTCACTTATTTACTCGAACCACCAGCCTTCCTGTAGTGAATCTGAATTTGTTGCTGTACCTTTCCGTGCAAAAAGAAAAGTAAAATAAAAGACACAAGATGTCTTCAGCTCTTTGTCACAAACTCCAAATGGAGATTATCTCTCGCAGATAGAAATTCTACTTTTGTAGAATTTCAAACGTAATCTCTGCAGGATCCTTGTTGTCTTCTTCAGTCAAACCCAACAGTGAGCTCAGCAGTGTTTTCTGCTGCAGGTGTCCCCCCTGCAGGTTAAGGCAGCTCTGCGGTTCCCTTGAACCACGGTGGAGATAAGAGTGGCTGGAAACAAGTCAGGAATGTTGATAAAGTATATGAAGCTCAGCATGAGCCCGGCTGGCTCTCATTTCTGTCCTCTGGAAAGATCTATAAAAGCCTGGGGGGTGTGGGGTTGGAGAAGAGGGGTCTTCTTTCTCATCTGAAGACACGCTAAGGAGAGGCACAGGGAAAGCCACCTTCTTGTCAAGACAAGAGCATTCTCACATAATTAGCAGGTGGTTTTTTTGCTGCTTTGCATCCAGCTCTGTTTGTAAGCCCAGACGCTCACTGACGCTCCTGCCTTGCTCAACATGAATCTGCTCTGCATGACTTTCCTGACTCTCATGAAGCTCAACCAGAGTCCTGCGGGGACTTCACCCCTCCGCGACCCCGCCGCTCCTCCGCGACCTCCAGCTGGACCGTCTGAGGCTGACCAGAAATTTGCAGAGGTAATTGAACTTTTTACCTGCTGGATCAATATGTTTTTATATGCTGCTTGTTCTGCAGGGTTTTTTTTTGTGTGTGTGTTTTGATAGGTTTAGGGTGCTGGAAGTCATTTTTGGACCTCTTTCAAATATAACTGATCAAATCTGAGCGATTTGCAGTGCAGGACGTGGTGATGTTCCATGCAAGATTCTTTAAGTTGCTTTAATTATTATTATTATTATTTTTTGTTAAGATAAAGCTTCTTCTAAAAAATAAAAAATGTAAAAAAAAAAAAAGTGGCGACAGATCAAGCTATATTTTATTTGATCTTTGATTTATTAATGAAAAGTGACTATATTTGGTCATATTTCACCTGCTAACATCTCAAATGTTCTCTGTGGCTCTTCCACTCTTTTTGAGTTTTGTTATTGTAAAACAGACCCATATCATTCTTTGGAATGATAATCACAGGACTAATTTATCTCGGCAGAATCTCGTTGTGAAGCTTCACCTGAAGCGAAATGAGGTCCGGTGAGATTGGCAGGCGGGATTCTTCCTGTTTAGGCTGCCAATTCCCCAATCTGCCTTGGATCTCATCTGCAGGAGGCAACAGCAGCAGCAGCAGCAGCAGTGGGAGATGAGTTTTGTCTTCACAGTCAGCATTATCTTGTGGTGACAGCAGACAAAATATATAGACAGCTACACACTGAGTTGCTTCAGGAAAAAAGTAGATTTTAGGGATTCAGCGATCCACTTTTTTTTTCTTTTCATTTCCAATACCGATACCGATATCAGACATTTAGTATCTTCCCGATATAGATCTGATACGGGAAAAACAGTGCTGAACTGACTTAAAAAGTTTCTTTTTGTAAATAAATGTACCGAATGACAGATTTATTTTAGAATGCTGCACAACTGTGAAACATGTAAAGACAACACAACTTTCATTTGTTCAGTTCTGAGTCTTCCAAAAAGCCCAATCCCTCAGTATTGTAGTAGTGCAACATTATTCTTGTTATAGCTAATGCTTATATTTATTCTGGATTGTTCTTACAACCAAATTAACCCATTGGACTTCGCGTCACAAGTAGCCACGTTTCAGGACACTGAGGAGCTACTGTATAATTTCGTGTTATTCTTGTATTTCTGTACGTTTTTAGATTCTGGTGGTTAGATTGTCTTGTCGTTATGTTTGCGTGTTTTCCCCAGTTAGTCATTTCCCCTGACCACTTTCCTATAAGTCCTATATGTTTTTTGGGTATCGGTTAAGGTAAGTCATCTGACTCATTTTTACCCTCTATGGTAAAAAGGAAGAGGTGATTGGTGATTAAGGCATTCAATGTTGATGAAATGGTAAATCCAAGCTGGCAGAAAAAGAATCTCCTTGACAACAAGCCGAGCAACTAGCTAAGCAGGAAGCTACAGCTGGGGGCACACTGCACAACTTTCATAGTCTTCTTTTGAAAATATTCCGTTTTCTGATTGGAAGACTGGGATTCATATGCTTAACCACTGGATGTGCTGATGGATCACGTTCTATATGTGATTCATCAACTGTAGTTGGACATTTTAGACCAACTACAGTCAAATGAGCAGCGAACCCTCAGAGGAACTCGTATAAAAAGAGTGGCAGTAATTGAAGATACTGTCACAATTTAGCTGATAATCTTTTCCGCGTCCTCCATAAACAGAAAGATGTGAAAGTTAAAAGTTTTTCAAGGGAGCGTGATTTGCTTGAGGCTGTTCGTGTTCTGCGTTGTGCTCATGGTGAGAGGTTGCAACACGTGTCTGATGTGGTGAGGACGTTTGTGGGATTTGGAATGACTTTCAACGTTGTGTTTAAATTTTAGTTTAAACACATTATTATTTCTGTCTTAACACGTGAGACAGAACGTCTCAAACGTGATACTGTCAGTCCAAACGTGACAGTATCACGTTTGGACTGGATCGTGGTGATAGACGTCAACAACTCAAGTCCAATCGGATTTGTTTCCCTCACTCACTGATCTTTACTTCATCTTAAACCACCAGATTTTTGTGGAGACTTTCGGCCGTAAAATCAGCAGGAAACTGTGTATGGCGTCCCCACAATGTTTACTAGCTGGCTCTGCTTGCGTTTAAGTTTCACTTTAGCTTTTGCAGTCTCTCCACAGCTGAACACAAGCATTAGTTCTTGCGCAGAAACTTTATCAGTCACAGGTTTCTGAGAGTTCTTAAACTTTTACTAAGTTACTAAACTTAAAATGAGTCAACAAAGACGTAAAAAAGCAGGTCATGTTTTGGGAAATCAACGATTTACTTTAAGAACTGAACAGATATGGTTTAAAATTGAATCATTTTTTAAGTTTCTTAACCATGAAGTTATTTTGACAAAATACCTGCAGGCTGAGAAAATAAAAAAAAGCTATATGTGTTTACAAATCAGTAGAAATGCTGTAGGTCGGAGGAGGCGGAGCGTGTTTTAGCAGCCGATAATGCTGACACCTACCATTACATGTTTGCTGCAAAGTTTCTGCAACATGCTGTTATTTAATGTACAAAACAAAAAAAAAGAAAACACGTCTGGAATGTTTACTGTCCACATGAGTTTAAACACGAGTCATTACAGACCGCTGAATCACATAAATGCTGCCTTCAAAACATCAAATTTCCAAGGATGTGGTTTCATTGTTCTCTCAGATCGACCAAATCCCGTCTTAACTGAGATTTAAAAAAAAAGGTGTTGAAAAATACGTTTAGTTCATAGAACACCTCGCGATACTTTCCCACTTTAGAATAATACGGTATTTAATTGGGATTTTATGTCATGGACATAAAATTTCCTTTTCCCCAAAACATCCAGGGCTGGTTGAAAATGTCCCAAAATCTTGTGGGAGAATTTGCTTTGGTGTTATGAAACCAAACTGGCCTCCAATTCAAAAAGAAATGTCAAAATCTAGAATGTTACATAAAAGCCAGGGCAATCTATGCACAAAATGGAGGAGTGGTATGGAGAAACATATTATTGAAAGAAAGTTGATGATCTGCTCAGTTAAATACACAAAGTAGATTTTTTTCCTCTCTTTTCTCAAGCACTACCTTGTAATGAAGCCTAGGCGCAAATTCAAAATGGAAGACTCATTAAACCCCGCCCGCGTCATCCAGTTGCCGCAGCCGGCTCATCAACGCCGTCCAATTGACGCGGGCTCAAGACTCGTCACGTCCAATCACCGTCAAAGTCCCA
>CAEFZY010016918.1:0-27298 GCA_903066815.1 Brachyrhaphis roseni
TATATATATATATATATATATATATATAACAACATGAGCTAACTCAGTCATCATTCATTCTAGCTTTATGTGTGTGTTTCCATGTTTTGCTTTCCTTCTATATATCCATCCTTCCTACCGTATCATCTCTGTGTGTGTTTCAGTCTCAGCTCATTCAGATGTACACTATGAAGCCAGATACACCTAAAGAGGAGCTGGTTGTTTTCATCTCTGTCTATCAGATGGATCCAGTTACTGAATACAATGGCCAGGTACATTTCAAAGATTTCCAGATGCCTGAAGATCCAGTTTACAGATGGCTTTTTGCTAAGCTGTGTGTTGTATTGTATTCTCATGCCTAAAGGATTAAAACCATCATTTACTGCAATCATGGTTCTGGACTGAAAGTCAGTGAAAAACAAATTTAAGTGTTAAGAACATTTTTGGAAAACCTGCAGAGATCCTTGATAAGCACTTAATTTATGGTAGCCAAAAAAGAAAGACATTTCAGACTTGCACACGCTGTTCATTATGTACAAATCTTTAACAATATTGTTTTCTTCTTTTGCCCCAATCAGGACAGATATCAGATTAATTTTAAATTCATCAGTGGATTTTCCAGTCTTTTGCTGAGTTGCTTTTCATTTGGGTGTCCTAAGAATCATAGACTGTTGAGTGCATAGATGCTTTTTCTCTCTCTCTTCCTGCAGACAGCCTCACAGATCTTAGGTTCTCCTGTGTTAAACCACGCCCTGCTCTTTGTCAACAAAAGCTCTGAGGACTTTAGAGAGATTTTCTCTGCTTTTCACAATGCTGCAGAGGCATTTAGGCTGAAGGTATAAACAGACACACACACACACACCCACGCACACAAGAATAGTATTACTGTCTTCCTGCCATCACAAGGACTTTCCATTGAATTCCATTTATTTTTCATTCATTTCTAAAGGCCAAAACCTGACCCTAACCTAAACTCAATTCTCACCCTAATCCCTGAACCCAACTTATGGGGTCCACATGCTTTGAACCCCATAAATAGTCAATCCTCATGACATAGTAATTGTTGGAAAAATTGTATGGGGGAATTTTTCTCCCATAAGTTTAGAGCACACATTTTCAGTCTGAAATCAGAACTTCATGTCTGTCTTTTCAAAATTTGTACTCAAAACATCTGCTCTCTTTCAAATAGTCACTGTACTTTCTCAAACCTTTCTCCTTGTGCTCAAAACTTGTCTCTGCTTGGATCAAATCTCCACTTGCAAACCTCTCTGCTCGGCCTTGAAACAAAAAAAGTACCGTCACCTTGCAACTTCTCAACCAATAGAATGAAAGTGTTATACTGGGTGCATTTGTTTCCTTCCAGTGGGTGTGCCTGTGTGGCTACTAATTATTCACTAGCAGTGCACCACTGATTGATTGCAAACAGCCTACTGATCTTAGGCAGGAGTTTGTTCACCCAACCAAAGAAAAGAACCAACCATGTTACAACTTAGTCACCTTATGATGTAGCAATTATGGTACATGCTATTACTATAGTTACATTAGTACTCCGGACATATAAACATTTTTTGACACTTTTTATAAAGATCTTTTCACACATATATCAAAAATAATACTTAAAACTGCAGCAATGCAAGTAAATGTAATGTATTGCTTTCACATCTGCTAAACCTTTAACCACTACCAGTCTTGTCCATCTTCTATGTAGTTGTTTGAATATAGCTGAGTGAGTATAAAACAAAAAGGTGTCCTCCAATGTCTCATAGAACCATTGTATTGACATATATACTAAATGACACGCCTGCAATTTGTTACGGTGGATTTTATTTAGAGCTACTAGAGTAAAGAAGTCAGAATACAAATGCTTACTACTTAAATTTTTAATTTAATATATAAGTTAACCTTGTATCATTTTCCTTCCATTTCAAATCCCATTTATATGTTGGTTCATCATCTAAAATCCCAATAAAACAGATGAAGTTCTTTGGTTCTAATGTGAAAACATTACAAAGACATTTTTAGTTAAAGGAAGCCACTGTAGTTATTTTTTTTAAACTCTGTTTTCTCTTTTTAGGGTCTACATTTAATTTTGAAATACAGTATGCTGCTTAAGTCTTTTCTGGACTCGATCCTCATTTCTGACAAGCTGGACCTTTTATTAATCATTCTTTACCTGTCAGGTCTGAAGTTGTTTTGGAGTTTTGATTTGTTCATCCTAGTTTCATATTATTCTGTTACTTATTCTCTCTCTTTGATCAGATTAGCTTTGCTTCTGTTTTACCATAGTTCAGAACTGCGTTACTATAGTTCTATTAGGTTCCTTATGACTAGTTATTTGTTAGTTTTAGATTCATCTTCCAAGTTACCCAGTTTATATACTCTCCCTCGCCCCCTGTACCTGCCTTCTGCTCTCTCCCCTCATAGCTCCAGCCTGTTTCTAATCAGCCATCTGTTCCTTGTTGACTAATCAAGCTCACCAGTATATATACTAGTCATTCTCAGGCTGCAAACTTTTGAAGTGTGGACTCAATCCAAGTGAATAAGGGTTCAGGTGTACAAGTTACAAGCATGCACAAATTTGATAATTGGCACAGTATGCTCTGTATTGCAACTTCAACATCCAAAATGGTGGACTGGTCACTGTTCAGGCATTTGTGCTGCTAAAAAGTACAACTACAACAAAAAACTTATTTTAAATGTACACTATAGGTATTTTTGTTTACCAAAGTCATTGCAGGGGAAATGTGTCTGCTCTAATGTTTTTTATTACGACTTGTTGAATACAGAGCAAAATTAGATAGTATTCACACATGTTCAGTAAAGAGAAACAACAATTACTTAAATATTTATATTTGAAAACTGATTTTTTTGTGACAGACACAGCTTGCTCTGTGAACACTGCCATATTTCCAATGGGAACTTTTTATCAGAAGATGATTTTGTAAAAAAAAAAACTAAACAAAACAAAAAAAACTGTAAAATGTACTAACATTCAATTTCACTATCTTAAAGGTTCAATAAAATTGTTAATGACTATGGAAGACATGATTACATATTCAGCTGTTACTCAAAAAACCACCTCAGTATGATTGGCTTATTCATACACAAGATTTAACAAGATATGCATAAGCAACACTGACATCAATTTGATGATTTGTCTAAAGAAAATAAGAACTAAATACCTTTCTTTTGCGCTTCCACAAAAAAGAAAGAAATTAATCTAAAAATGTTGTTATAAGTTTTCCCTTTCACCCTCTCAGGCTCAAATTAAGTTGTAGTTGCAGGAAAAATCTGATATTTGGAGAAAATGATCATATGGGGTAGTAATATGCAATTCAGACTTTTTTTGAGAGAGACATTTAAACAGCATTTCAACAGCATTTAGCTGTTGCAAATCTGCAGCCTCTGCCTGGAGAGGGTTAATGGCTTTCTGCAAAAGAAATGTAATATAAATATCAATTCTTGTGTGTTTTGCGATATATTCAGACAACCCAACTTTTTCAATTGGAACTTCTTTAATGATTTCAGAAAGATTTTGAAAACTGGACCTTGTACAAGAAATCTGTTCTGCTTTTAATCTTTAATATAATAAAATTTGGTGTAAGAGGGGATGAAGTATTAAATTATGATATTAATGACTTCATCATCTGGCTAAGTTTTTATTCACAAATGCCCTTTTCTAAAAATTACCTCCATTTTTAAGGTGAAATAATTCTACTTAAGAAAGTGCTTAAACACTGGATCAACACAAAAACTCAATCTTTATGCCAATATGTTGATAGCTTAATTTAAGTTTTCAAATTCCTCTTGCCTTTGTACAATTTTTTGTTTTACTTTTCTCACAGTTAGTGTGACCATTTTATTTATTCTTTTTTCTTCTCAGTTTATGTTATCAAACTTTTTTGTTCCCAATGTGTACCTTTTTCTATTATTCAGATGAGACTAATAGGTGATCATCTTTTGGTGATTTTTCACATCTGAAGCTCCTGATTTTGGCTTATTCACCATCAAACTTGTTTCTGTCATAAAGCAGGAACAGAAAAATCTACTCCAGATCTTATCTGGTCCACATTTCAAGCCGTTCATCATAGAGTGCTCATTTGGTCTCCTGAGCCTTGAAAGTGGGTTTCCATGTGTTTTCCCCAGATCCTATTCGTCTTGGTGAATGTGGATGAACATCGTAACGGCAGACTCATGGAGTACTTCCGGGTTCGGCACTTTGACGCTCCTCACATCCGACTGGTAAATCTGACAGATCAAATAACCTACCAAATGCTGTCTGAGACTATGGATGTAGGGAGCATAAAACAATTCTGCCAGTCCTACCTTGAAGGCAAAGCTAAGGTAAATCACAGTCAGATATGCATTTTGGCATTGAGCTATGTGTTTGGATTGTTACGTGTTTGTGTGCTTTAAACAGCCCAAGTTGATGAGTGAGCCTATTCCTGAAAGATGGGATCAGAAACCCGTTAAGGAGCTGGTAGGAATGACTCTGGAGAAAGTAGCCTTCAACCCCAACAAGACTGTTTTTGTCTTGTTTTGTAAGTAAATTTTACTCACAGCTGAGTGTAATCTTTATTAATAATTTTAATGTTAGATAAAACTTTTCCTGTTCTAGCTCAGTTTGAATAAATCTTCAGAGTTGCTCCTACATGAAAATGGTCAGAGATTTTTGTCTTACTAAAAAAACATACATACTTGGACATATTGTATTGTTGTTGCACAAAGACACAATAGTGAAATTGACAACAAAATGTCATCCCTTGGTCACTGGAACTTACAGTGTGCTGACAAACATAAATATAAAAAAAATAATATATTGCTAAATACGCATTACTTAGCATTTTTAGACAGTCTTGATGGGGGGATTGTTGGTGTTGAGCAACCTGATGGCCAACGGGAGGAAACTAGTAACACTTTAGTTTAGTACTTCTCAAATAGTGGGGCGCGACCCCACCAGGGACTGTGGCAAAGCATCAGGGGGTCACGAGAAGCAGGACTTTGCAATAGCCTATAAGCCACGGACTTCCTTTTTAGCACTTCCGCATTTTTTCGCAACATATAACACTTCCAGTGCGCAACAGCATGTTAGCAATGGCTCCTCCGATGCTGCAGGACTATTAATGATGCTTATAGATTTATTCAGATGTCCTTAAACGCTCCAACAAAGACAAAGGATTTAAGCTGGATGTGTCAAACTTCATAAAATCTTTGAAGGTAAGTTAATAAATAATAAAAAAAATAATAATAATCACCATAATGCCTCATGTCTGACGTAGCAAACAGGGACAGTCTTACAAAGACGTTTTGCAAAGTGTTTTATCTGTGATGTGATGTTAAAGGTATATATATATATATATATATACGTGTAGCTATCAGTCGGAGCTAAAGTTAGCTTCCCAATGTAGCTTCTAATTCAGAAAATAGCTAAAGGGCGATTACACTTAATTTTTGACTATCTTGAACACTTTTAATGTGTTGTACTTTAAAACTACAACACCTAGACATGTCAAACCTAAATAGAATATTCTGTACTAATAGCAGAATAAATAAAACATTTGTAAAACATTCTAATTGATTTGTGAAATTTGTAAAATGTCAACGATAAATTTTAGAATGCTTTTTGCATCTGGAATACATTAGATTTGACTTATCAAATTTTCATTATTATTTGTTATTTTAGCTTTTTGTTTCCTTTCTTTTTTTCCATCTTTATTATAGCTGGAGTTGGACAGGAATTCTGTTTGGTGGCTTCCTGGAAGGAGGCATCGACTGAGCTAATGCTGCCAACAACTAACTTTTTTCTTTATTCATGCTTAACTGATAAACAAGCCTCTGGTCACTAGGTGGCAACAGCGTTCAAACTAATCACCATGCTGCCTGTTCAAGCCAGTAGAAGTAGCTACACAGCTATGTTGTAAACGGAGCAGGAGTTATGGCTAGGCTAAGATATTTTTATTTTCAAATACAAGAATATAGTCATAATACTACGAGAACCAAGTCCTATTAGCAGAATAATTTAAACATTGGCAGAATAAAGTCGCAACATTGCCGGAAGAAAGTCGTTAATTTGCTTGTGATGTGCTAAAACATTTAGTATTTACTCATTTGTTAAACCAATACCAACTATAACCTTACAAGACCCTCCGTATTTCACAATTTAGCGCAGTATGGTGAAAAGTTTTAAAATTACGACTTTTATCTCATCCAACTTTACTCGTATTTAAAACACAAATCAAAAACTCAGAGCCTGGCCCTTATACTCCATCATAAGCAAGAAATGTAGCTCACAGAAAGAGGCCAGGAAAAAGAGGTGTGCATAAGACACTGTCAAACATGACATATCACCTGTCATAAACATGAACATGTCTTGAATAACTTTAGCATTAACTTTGGGTTAATGAGATAAGATTTGGGTTTCTGAAAAGGAGGACACTTTTTTTTTTTTGTTGGCGGGGAGGTAATTCATATTTACGCACAAATGATGCAACGTGATTGGATTTGGGGAGAAGGGCGTGACTAATTTGCCATACAAAGAAACCTGGAATGGAGTAGTGGAATGGAGTGGCAATGTAATCACAATGCACTGTAAGCTATGTAATGTGTTTTGAGGCAGTTGACCAAAATTCCGGACGATTTTTAAATTCCCTCCGGACATTTTTTTAGGTCTGAAAAGTAGGACATGTCCGGGAAAAAGAGGACGTCTGGTCACCCTTCATTAACTTCCAGCAAGCTACCATTAGCTTCAATTGCTGAAATCTAACTTTACCAAGAAAGACAAATACAAAATATAGTTAATGTTTTTTGTCAAAGAAATTGTGAAGTTAATGAGATGCATCTACACCTCATATATCTATTAGGTGATCTACTTCTGCTTCTTTTCACACAGGAAGTCTGGTTGACCGTTGTAACCGTTGACCGCTGTTAGGTACACTATATTGCCAAAAATATTCACTGGCCTACCATGACTCATATGAGCTTAAGTGACATCCCATTCCTAAGCCATAGGAAATAGCCAATCACAATCACATGGGGGTCTGTTCACATGATTGGCTGAAACAAGGAAGGTGTCTTATTGGTTGCTGATCATCCAATCAGATGAACAATTTGCTACAAAGAAAAAGACATTTGTGGATTGATATGTCAGGGGAGTCTCAAAATTCACTTACAAATGCAGCACAACTCACGGGCCAGAAGCAGTTTGGAAATCAAGAGATATTTGTGTTTGCATCAAAAATACTAGTGTGAATCTTGTGCTGTGCAAGATTCACTAAGCTCCATACTCTTTTCTAAGAACGATAGGACTAGAGACTTACTGACAGCCATTCTTTATTCTTGTAATGCTCTTCGTACGCTGCAGTAGCTATTATTATTTTATTTAATTATATACACTGATATTTATTTAATTAGCGAATAAATAAAACACAAGAACCGAAGAGCACGCAGAGCATGCTCATTGCTCTTTGATTGTTTTCAACACCTGTCATGGTGGCAGATGTTATAGCACTGTGCTGCCAGGGAGAGCGAGAGCAGTCAGGGTTGTGCGCCTTGTGCTTGGTTACTTCTTGCCTGCTGCTTCTTGGTCAATGTTCATAGTCGAGTGTTTACCATTCAGGGTTTCCCCCAGTATGTTAAAGGCCTGGCGGTCAGCCACGCTTTACGAGCCCCACCGCCAGGCTAAGCCTTTCTTGTTTATGTTTTTAGCATAATAATAATGAATAAAAAAATCGCTTTTTTTTTTCTATCCCGGGTTGCAAGCGTCTCTGTTGCTCTGTGTTTCACTGGCAGAGCAGATGTATTCCTAAAAGATATGCTTATAGAAGATGGGTTTATAGTTTATGCATTTAAAGCAGGTGTTCTGTTTATCTGTGCTAAAATTAAATCCATCCTACCTTATGGTAATACGCATGCGCACATCGATGCTACGTCACATACTGCTCACTCAGCAGATTTCTTATAAATACGTCCTACCTGTGGAAGTTTTGTTTCATGTTTTTTATTTCATCGAAGATTACGGTAAGCTTTACTTAATTTATTTTATACCTGGCTTTCATTAAGCTGCTACTTCATGTTTTTACTTTACATGACAGGCAGTCGTTACTACTGTAAACAAGTCATTGGTGGTTAATCAGGACAAAGTACGTAGTTTTTGGGGGTATTTTGTCCCTATATTTTAAAATATTTTAGTTTAATTACACTCTTTTTTATTATTAAACTTTGTTTAATAGATGTTAGCGATACTGTGTGGGATTGAAGCTGTGTAATAGCAGGGTAATTTTATGGTATATTAATCATATCTTATCATTTCAGGAACACAGTGACCTGCACAGTTCGATGGACACGTTGTGGCTGCATTGCATTTAATGAAGTCTGTCATACAACAGATTAATTCGTAAAAAAGAGTTATGGTGATCTGTATATGTCTGTTTAATTTAATTCCAATAAAAACCTGCTTCCCCTATCTGATGCTGTTTTATTCTTACAAACACCTCTGAATTTAAAATATTTTTTAACAGGTAGGATATTCTAGTAAAAGGATTAGTGCATACATCTATGCCTTTTCATTTTAAATGGGTAGAATATTCATATAAGGAAGTGATATTCTTGTGGTAAAATGCGAAAACTCAGTGATTTTGAAGAAAATAATAATCTAAAATTGGTTAAACTAAATAAAAAATTAATACTTTTCAGTACAAACCACAGGGTGAAAATAGCAATATAAATTATTTTATCATATTTTTACATTATGACAGGTGAGGCTCTGCCTCACTTGCCTCCCCTGACCACACGTTACTGATTATATATATATATATATATAATATATATATATATTTTCATCCATCCATTTTCTGTGCTCGTGCTTATCTCTAGCAAACTTTTCGGCAAGAGGTGGGGTACACCCTGGACAGGTCGCCAGTTGTTGCAGGGCAACACAGAGACAAACAACCATGCATGGACACACTCACTCAAGGCACTCAAGTCCAAAACCTGACAGTCATGTTTTTGGACTGTGGGTAGGAAGGCGGAGTACCAAGAGAAGCTACGCATGCACAGGGAGAACATGCAAACTCCATGCAGAAAGACCCCGGATTGGGAATCAAACCCGACTTCAAAATGACAAAAGTTTATGGTTCCGACCTAGCAAACACAATTGTGTGCTGAATAGCTTGCATGTCAAATTACTATATTACCAGTAGAACATTTGTCAGCGGTTGGTTCCCGGTGAATATTTAACTTTTGGAGCATTAAATCCAAACTTTGGGTCATAAGCATGGTTCCTCCTTTAACTGGTCGGCCAAAAAGTCTTACTGGTAAAAGTGTTTTGTCAGTGTCTAGTGTGATCCACTATTCAAGATGGTTGGAGAGAGATTTGGTCTAGATTAACACCCTCTCATGTTCATTAAATGCTTGCCATATAGTTGTGAGGAGTTAATCCTTGGTTTTCTTCATCTCTTCAGTGTAGCGTGTAGCTGACAACTGTTGCTCCCTATGTCTGTTGGATCCCAGATCTGGCATACAGTGAAATGTCCCGTGCCGTGTTTCCACTGTGGGAGGAGCTGGCTGAAGTTGTCAAGGATTGGGAGGATGTGGTCATTGCTCAAATCGACGCCTCAGCCAATGATATCAACATGTCAATGCAGGGTTCCTACCCATCCCTCTGCCTGTTTCCTGCTCTGTACGCTGAGAGGGTATGTATAACTCACTGGTTCATTTATTGCAATATTATCAGCAGTAAATCATCTGAATGTTTTTTTTTGTTTGTTTTTTTTTGCCTGTTTACAAATTACAAAGCATGGAATATTTCTTCTGTGACTTCAAGGTGGTGGTTTATACTGGGAAAAGGAACATAAAAGACTTGGTTAGGTTTATGGATAAAGAGATGAAAAAGGCCAAAAGAGACAGAATTAAGGTAAATTGTTCAGCAGTTTTTAGGAGTATGAAAGCTGAAATATTTTCTGTGGTAAAAATGAGATTTTTACTCCATGTTATTTCAGGAGGATGAAGACAGGAGGAAGTACATAGAGACTGTCAAGACAGAGGAAGAAAACAAAAACAAATCCAAAGATGAGCTATGATACAGCAACTCAAAGTAATATGGCTGTATGTATTTGCCTTTTAATAATTGTTTTAAAACATGTTTTTTTATTTTTACTTGAACCACATTTCTGTAAAAAAGTATTTGCTACCTTGTAGATGACCTCTTCTTATAGAGAATCACACTTTGTTTGAGCAAATAATTTTCATATATGGTTACATTTTCTTTATTAACATCTAAATCAAACTTAGAAATAGTTAAATCAAGAATGAATATCAAATTACCACATTTTCTATTTATTTTCACTGGGCACCCTTATTACTGCCAGAACTGTAGAATCAGAAAATCTCTTAAGTGCTAGGGTTGGTGGTGGGTCCGACTCAAGGTAGAGTTTGATGAAGTAAGGTAAAAGATTTTCAATGATTCAATTCTTTAATAATCTGATTGAAGAACTTTCACAAACGGATATTTTCATGCAGGACCAGGTTGTTTTGGATCCTTTAATAAATTAAATTGTTGTTTGAAAACTATGCTTTTATCACGTTTTTTTGCTATGCTTTTGGCCCACATGCAGAACACTTCAAGGAGTCATTGAGAAAATGTTAACTTTACTGAACAATCAATGAATAACAAATGTGTGTCTTTGTCCGGGAGCCTGGTGGTGCAGGGTGAGCGAGAACACTGGAAACAGAGTAGATGAATGGTGGGTAACAAACACTGATGAATGTGTTATTGAATGGCACTCTTACTGATGGAGATAGAGGTGAGTCTGCCAGAGGGGAAGTGATTGGGTTCCAGGGTTCTAGTCCTTGTGTGGGTGTTAATCCAGAGTTGTGCAACATTGGGAGCTGGGGATCCATGGAGCGGTCTGGTGGAGGTCACTGGACGGTAATAGCATTGGAGGGTGAACAGGTTACACAGCACAGGCTTAAAGGAGGAGCAGCATGACGTTGCCAATCATGGTGTTTGAACTTCACAGAGAGTCTTGAGAGCACAAGGAGAAACCAAGGCAGCACAGAGCACTGCTGAGAAGACCTTTAAAGGAGATAGTGTGCAGAGTAAAAGGAGGCTGTCAGATGAAACTCCACTTCAAAGCTTGTGTTGTCTTGCTGAAAACCACATGACTAACACCAAATGATGCCTCATATTACATGGGACACATAACTGCTTCATTTTGCATGTCGGTTTTCAAAATAAAAGCACAATGAGCCGTGCTGCTTTATGGGTTGTAGGTAATGTGGAGCATCAGAGGAGAGTATTTGTCATCAGCAGTGGCTGAAATAAAAGGAACACCGACCAACATATTTGATGTGCATTGATGATGACACTCATCAAAATGTAATATTTACTGGTTTTCTTAATTGTTGATTGCACTGAGTTTTCATGTATATTTTGGTGTTTTTATGATTTAAAGCACTTTGATTGTTGCTGAAATGTGCCTCAAAAATAAACTAGATTGAAATAGACATTTAGGAACACTTTGAGATGATCGCTCACATTATGATTCTTAAATCTTATTGTGGTTAATTAATCTTATTGTGAAATAACTCTTCCACCCTCCCCAAATACTCAGTCTGAAAAATTTCACTATTTGGAGTTTGATCAGCAAGACATATATAAGTCTGTTTCTTCTTTCATAGACTATGAAAGAAGTCTGTTTCTTCTTTCATAGAAGAAACAGACTTAAAGCTGTTGGAAGAGTAAAATTCTGTACGACTAAATATAAAAGATCAGAGCCAAGTAGACATCAAAAAAAAAAAAGGATTTTGAAGAATTGTAGTTTTTCAGGAAGCAAACCAAAACACAAAGAATGTCTGTCCCGACCAGCACTGGACTCCTAATACCGTACACTAAAACAGCAAATGTCTTTATTCTCAGATCAGTCTGACATGGAAGAAAACACAACTGCTGACAGCAGGATTAGTTTGGCTAGAGATAATTTTAATAACTAAAAATAGGTTGCAGTTAAATGTATTTATTTAAGTTTATTTGGTAGGAACAGACACACATTGACATAGACAAACTGAGCAAAACAGCAGTCCCATGTTTGCATCATAGTGCAATAGCAACAGCTAATTTGCAGCACTTGTCCCTAGATGGGCTTTTAAAAAGTACCTTTAAAAATCAAAGTGATAATTTAGAATAGCACAACATAATGTTGACAACATCTACAAACAAACAGTGAATCATAAAACATTAAAAATGGATACAGTTCTGTTTTTGACATAACCAGAGTTTTGTTTGTTTTTTGAACATACTAAAAATGGTTATGGACTTTAAATCAACAGGAAGTGAGTTCCAAACTGCAGATCCTCTCACTGACAGAGCACTTAGAGGAAAAGCGGTTCTTCGAAAGGAGACCTTACAGTTTCCATCCGAAGCCGCTCTAGTACATCTGCTGCTGCTCTGAAGTCTCTGAATACAATCACTTAATGGTGTAGGTGCATATCCGTTTAAACACTTAAAAATCAATTTTAAAAGATTATAATTTATAAAATTAGGAAAGTCTAAAATGCCAAATTTGGCCAAAATGTGACAATGGTGAAACCTGATTGGCTTTTGATGTAAAACCTTTAAAGCCCGATTATAGAGACTTGCTAAAGGTTTGAGTGTAGTTTGAGTAGTCTGAGACCAGACAGTAGCTCCATAGGAAAAATGTGAGAGGATCATTGAGTTCAAAAACAACTCTGCACAGTGAAGTGTTAAGCAATTTCTAATCATTTTAAAACAGTTTATATTTGATCTGACAGTTTTGCTGATTTTATCAAAATGTCTCCTAAAATTTAACTGAGCATCCAGAATTGTTCCGAAATATTTTTCTTGTGATACTTGCTCAATAGGATCCCATTGATATGGATATTCAATGACTGTAATGATGTTTTCTTGATTGAAAAGCAAATACACTTTGTTTTTTTTGTATTGAGAGGTAAGCAAGAATCATTTAGCCATGATGATAATCTCTGCAAGCTGTTCTGAAGTTTTTCACTGACTACAATACTACTCTGGTCCGATGTGTAAACAATGGTGTCATCATACATTTGCAGGTTAACTTCAGGACAAATTTCTGGAAGACTGTTAACATACAGACTAAAAAGGACCAGACCTAAGATAGTTCCTTGTGGAATCCCTGTTGCTATATTACGGAAGACAGATTTACTATTATTAACGACAACACATTGTTCACGATCTTTCAAATATGATTGAAACCAAGACAATGATCATTCTGAGAAATTAAGAGATGAAAGCCTTGAGATCAGTAAATTGTGATTCACTGTATCAAAAGCCTTTTTCAAGTCAAGGAAAACTGCACCAGTGATTTGTCCCCTATCAAGTGATTAACCTTTTCAAGCAGCAGATTTATAGCAGTCTCTGTGGAATGATAACATCTGAAGCCAAACTGAAAAGGATGCAGAAGGTTGTTACTTTCTAAATACAATAGTAGGTCTTCTAGAATAATTTTCTCCAGCACTTTTGACATTACCGGAAGAAGATTTATTGGCCTGTAGTTGCTAATTTCATGGGGACTTCCTGATTTAAAAATCGGTTTCACCAAAGCTTTTTTCCATGTGTGACATGGAAGAAAACACAACTGCTGATTTAAGATTTAAGTGACTCTACCATCACTAAACACATGTTTGACAAAATTTTTCTGACAGTATTACATATACAAATTTGTGGAAGTATGATCGGAGTGACAAAGCTGTCACAGTTTCAGCAGCAGATGTCACTTAGTGAGTAATGAATGAAGCATTGAGTAATGAACTCTTGGGCAAAACGAAGGGGTGGAAAAGCTTCATTTCTTCATGAAGCTTCATTTGGCCAACACTAAAAAGAGATCTTAAATGTAAGTCACAAAATAAAAAAGCTCAGAGATCCAACATTAGGAGGCACAGAGTACTGAGTTATCACTCAGTCGCTGGACTGAGGAGCCAGTTGCCATCGGAGGACTGGCAACTGGCTCCTCTTGCGTTCTTACTGTTACTCAGCAGGTCTCTGGCTCCCTCTGGTGGATAACCGTAGGAACTGCCCAAACCCACACAGAACTCAACCCCCAGCGTTGTACACAGGTTTCCTTTGTCCAGTATTGAAAACTGTTTGATGACCAGAAAAATCTTAGGATACAGATTACAAACTGTGTGGCCAATATTATCAAATAAAGACTTCAGCTATTGAATTCTGAATAACATTTATAGGTTCTATAATGCAAACAAAGTGCTTTAGATTTTTCTCTGTTTTTTATGTTTTGGAATGTCACTAAAATGAAAAAATAAATCATAATTTAGTTTACTGTTTTTTTTTTTGTCTTTTCTTTCGTATTTTTTACAGAAATGGGCAAATATGAACTTCATAAAGGAAGTGTTGTTATTTGTTTTTGCAGACACAGAGACATAAAAAGATAAAACAAAGTTAAAACCAGAAATTTATGTACACCAAATAAAAAGACACCTTTTTTTGCTGTTTGAAGTTAAATCAGATCAAATTTAACTTATTTTAGGTTAGTTAATTATCAAAAGTATTTTTATTTGCTAAATAATGAGAGAATATGTCAGAGATTTATTTATCTTCTGTCTTCAAAATCAGAAGTTTACATAAAGAATGGCCTTTAAACTATGAGGGAAAAGCCCAGATTATGTTATGGCTTTGGAAACGCCTAATAGATTAACTGAAACATTTAATTGGAGATTCACCTGTGGTTATAAGGTGGAGCTAGGTTCAGTGCCCAAGAGATGAACATGTTTCAGCCCAGAATGTAAAACTCAAACCCAGAAGAAAAACCAAAGACCTTGTGAAGATAAGATGACAATTCAAAATGTTCTGGAACCCTGGCACTCCTATTAACTTTTTGAATGTTGCTGATGGATGGATGGATGGATGGATGGATGGATGGATGGATGGATGGATGGATGGATGGATGGATGGATGGATGGATGAAATTGTCCACAGAAAATTTTATTTGTAGCATAAAAAGGTAGTTGCACAACTTTGAGTCCAATCTGAATGTCACTACAACTCACAAAAATATGTATATAATGAAGATTAATAGATGCCACACTTGTTCACATGTGGTTCCCTTTTTTCATGCACAAGGGTGACATGATCCATGTGTGATCAAGTATTTTGTTCATGTGATCCATGTTCTATTGACATATGGAACATGTGACCATATTTCTCGAGTGAACATGTGAAACATGTGAACATGTTTTTTATTTGCTCGTTTTTTAATTGTTTGTTTTTACCATGAAACGTTCTAAATTAATACATATGTGGTTTTTCATGTGACTCGTATCACTTCACATGGTACATTGTTTTTCCACGTGTAAAAATCTTGTGCTTTTTCTGTAAAGGCAATTTTGATATGTTGAAATCTTTAGACTACAGGAAAATCTCGGTTCGCCTTCATCTTCTTAAATAGAAAAAGACCAAAGTCCATAAAGCAAAACAGAAACAGGAAGGCAAACGTGGATTTGTTCAGATGGAGGTGTTGGAGTCGACTGAAGACGGAGCGGCGATGCTGCAGCCTGAGATGAGCCTCGGTGACGCGCTGTGACTTCATCTGGAGGCTGGAGGAAGAACGTTCTCACACCGACTCTTCTCGCTTTCTCAGCCTCGTTGAGGGAGCTGAAATTCGGAGGGATGGAGACAGTGGGCGCGTACGGAGCCATGAAGGCCGGGAGAGTCCCCTTCGATCCGGTCGCCTTTTTCACCCATCCCCGCACCATCCTTAGACTGCTGTCGTGGGTAAGCCTCCTCTTTCAATGCGTGATGCGGGTCTCCATGAATGAACGGGCCTACCTGCAGCTCCTCTTTCTGCTTTTCTGCTTTGCGAAAATGTGATGCTTTCCAATCAAGCTTTACAGTTGTGTTTTTACACAAAATCTTAATTTGAGGAACTGAATTTTTCTGTTTCTGTCGATAAGAAGTCAACGAAAGAAGGTTTTACGTTTTAAAAGCTTCTGCTCAAGATGAAACCCTTGTTTATATTGTGATGTGATGCCGTGCAGCTGTGAGTCATCATGTGTCTGTTTTCTCTTATTTTCCATCTTAATACGGCTTAACAGAAGTGCATTGCAAAAATTTACATTTGAATAAAAAAGAACAACTAAAAAAGCTAAATCTAGAGGAAGAAACTCTCGGACATGCATTTGACAAATCAGTAAAAAGCTTTTTGGTGCTTTCATGGATGAAGTAGTGGGATGTGACTAATTCATCGTTTTGTTAGAGAATTATAAAGAACTCTCCATCAGATATAGCATCCAGCTCTCAAAGTGACGTCACTTTCATTGTTAAAATAACAGGAGCAATATTTCCAACTGAAAGAAACCTGAAGAAAACAAGCATTTTATTTTGACAAGACATTGCTGTGATAATATGAGCAGTCCCTGTAGCTATAAAACAAAATAAATTTACCAACAATAGAGAAGTTAACAGAAGTAATGAAGCACAAGGGCTCCAATCATAATGGATTGATGACATTACTTACTGAACCACCCAGCAGCATCACTTCATCACTTTAGCAGCTTAATTGTGGAGGTCTGGAGTCCATGGGCAAGAAGCAGAGCATATTCATTAAAAATAACTTGTTCAATTTACTAAATACAGTTATATAAACAGTTTCCACGAAACTGAGTTGTGTTCAGTATATGAACTTAACTGTATTTAGTGAAATCAATGAAAAATACTTCGCAGCTCCAACTTAACTTATTGAATATTTCTTTATTACTTTTAATTAATATAGCATGCTTCGTTCACCTGAGACTATTACAATTTCCACACAGTGTAGTTAAATAAATGAAAATTACAACACTTTTTTTCAGTGGAACAAACATTTATTAGCAATTAAACACAGCATCACATATAACAAGCCAACTGCCAAATTACTAGCCTAGTACCTTCTTATAACACAAGAATCCACTATCAGATGACATCATTTTCAAGGCCGTCTCTGTAACACACATCTCTTTATGGTGACTACATTGTTACATTTTTAACTTTTTACGTCACCATTTTTACTCGAAACCCCAATAAAATTAATAGCTCTCATGCTGGGATCAAGCCGCACGTTTTGATACCTTTTTGGTTGGGTTTCTCGCAGCGGTATGAGTCGCATTAACGGTGACGGATTATTAATAAATAAAGTTTAAAGAGACATTCTATTAGGTGTAGAACAATAGATACCTTCCATGCATTACATGGGAGGCAGTGGCTGACTTGCTTTGCATGTCAGTCACTGCCTCCCTATGCATTGCTATGGCAGGCCCCAATTAAGTTTAGTTCAACATCTCTCTGAATTCATTTTTTGAGTGCATACTCGGGACAAGTTGCTAGTCAATTATAGGAACCAAACCCAAACTCTAAATTTTGTATTGTTTCTTTTACACTATTAAGTTACATTATGTATAAATAAGTTAAGCCAAGTTTATTTGAATAGCACATTTCAGCAAGGCATTTCAAAGTGATTTACATGATAACACATGCAAAACAACAAATAAATAAGAAGCATTACATTATGTGCAAAATAAACAGAAATCATGTTCCTTTTATAATTAATCAAAGGCAACTACAAGCAAATTAGACTTTAGTCTTGATTTAACGGAGCTCAGAGCTTCAACTGGTTTGCAGTTTTCTGGATGCTTGTTCCAGATTTATGGTGTATATACTATTATATTCTCTGAGCTACAGGGAGCCTGTGGAAGGAGTTTAGAACTGGGTTCTAAAATCAGAGCACATCCTAGTTTTAGTGAGAACGTCAGCTGGATCAGCTGCAGCTGGAGGATGGATTTTTTTTTTTAGCCAGACTTGTGAAGACACTGTTGCAGTAATGAGTTTCTTTAAATCTTGCTGAGACTTCAGTCCTTTAATCCTAGAGATGTGCCTTAGGTAAGAGAAGGGCAACTAACATCTTTAGCATATTTCCAACAAAAGAACTGTTGTTCTTGAACTGATTCATTTTGGGTGCTTTCAAACCCCATTGCGTTGTTGAGAGCGAATGTGTATTTTGATCTGCTTGGAAAATCAAGCATTCATAATTGTCTCTGTGGGTGTCATCCATCAGTGACGTCTCTTAGATGATACTTTTCCTCTGTCTGCAGGTTTTCTCCATCGTGGTGTTCAGCTGCATAGTGAACGAGGGTTACATCAACATCGGCAGCGAACGTTTACTGTGCGTCTTTAACAAAAATGCTCATGCCTGTAACTATGGCATGACTGTGGGCGTGGCCTGTTTCCTTGGCAGCATCTGTTTCCTGATCCTGGATGTTTACTTCCCTTCTATGAGTAACCTCAAGGACCGAAAACGAGCGGTGCTGTTCGACCTCATCTTTTCTGGTAGAGATCAAAGACCACAAAGTCTTCCTGATTTATGCAAAGTGATCAGAGAAAACATAATATATATATATTAAAGGAGCAGTATTATGTAAAATTTCAGAAAGAATATGAGTTTTTAAAGAGACAAGTGGCCCAATTTCAAGCCATTAAATTATTAAGTCAATTTTCTTTAAAGTCGTTTGATATATATAGCATTTTTATAACAATTGAAGGTGACATAGTTACTCGATTGTGCTACAAAATGGCCCAGAGTGCCTGGTAAATACATTGAACTAAAGAACAAAAGAAAGAAAACTGTGACACAGCTGACTGTGGGGTGATACAAGCAAGAAAATAAATAGAGTCTTGTTTTTCTCCTTCAGGAGTGGCCAGCTTCCTGTGGTTTGTTGGATTCTGTTTTCTGGCCAATCAGTGGCAGGCCACGTCTCCAGATGAGCTGCCATTGGCCCAGGGCTCAGACGCCGCCAGAGCTATTATCACGTTTTGCTTCTTTTCAATCCTAAGCTGGGTCTGTACCTTTTTTATTCACATTATGTCACATTACACATTAATGTAATAAATTGTAATAGATTTACAACAGAATGGATAAAAATAGTGTAATGGTTACTGAAGCTGGGCTGCACAATGGTGCAGTTGGTAGCACTGTTGCCTTGCAGCAAGAAGGTCCTGGGTTTGATTCCCGGCTCGGGGTCTTTCTGCATGGAGTTTGCATGTTCTCCCTGTGTATGGTGGGTTCTCTCCAGGTACTATGGCTTCCTCCCACTGATGGTCGGTTTGATTGATCTCCTAAGTTCTCACTCACTCCTAAGGGATGTGTGTGCATGATTGTTTGTCTTGTCTGTCTGTGTTACTCTGCGATGGACTAGTGGCCTGTCCAGGGTGATCAGGTGTAAAGATAATGGATGGATAGGTTTCTGAAGCTTTCATAATGCCCTTATTGAATTTTATTTTTTAACCTTGGCAGTCTCTGCAAGTTTCACTAAAATCTAGAAGCTTTGAGGTGCAGACAGAAATTCTGTTCCGGCTTCATCACAGCTTAATAAATAATTGCACAATGGAACATTTGGTGAGCAGTTTTTTTACACTTAGTAAATCTAGTGCAAGAAGAGTTACACGTTAAACCCCAAATTTAACAAAATGGCTATAATTCCTTTATGATGAATACAAGTGCATTATTTCATCTTACAATATTATTTTAAGTGATTTGCTCCTTTCTAACTAGGTGGAGTTTCTGTTTTGACCAGGAATTAATTTCTGCCAAGATTAAAATGCATTCAGGAGGGTATCTTGTTGTCAACCATTTCTGGGCGGGTGGACATGGGTGTGTGTGGTGCTGGTCTGGGTGACACGCAGCAGTGAGAGCAGCAAATTGTGTGTGTGTGAATTTGTGTAATTTGCGGAAATGTGCGGCACTTTACAATTTATTCTGCCACAGTTTTTATGAACTGATCTCTATTGCAATGACATACCAGCTGGTGGTCTCCCTTACTGCTGTGATGCTTCGCTGTTTTCTTTGGAGGATTATGCACATATCCAGATTCACTTCAGTATAACAGGGAGTTTCTCCTGTTGTTTTAGAATTTGGGAACAGGTATGGTCAAAGTAGATTTGGGTGCTAGGAAAAGGGGCCGGCGGGGAGGTGTCCAACAGCGACTTAAAAGACCAGGCCTTAGGAGGATGCCCCTGCCCACAATTGCTCCGGAATAAGCTGGATGTTTTACAGCCAAATATTAAGTTACTTATGAAACATAAAAATGTCTGTCTGGTTGCCTTGCCTGAGACATGGCTCAAGAAGCAGGATGGAGATTTTGAAATGGAAACAGATGACTTTGGAAAACCACTGTGTCTTGACAGACACCCCACAGTTGACAAGGAAATCACTTGACGGAGGCCTTTGTCTATGAATTAATAAACAATGGTGAAACGTGGGGATGGCTAGGGAGACAAAGTGTACTCCTGACATTGACATTCTTCACCCTTTTTATTTATCCAGGGAGTTTCCCCAGATATTTGTTACTCTTGTTTATATTCATTCCAGAGTAAATGTTACTAGTGCATTTTTTTTGTCTGACCACTGTGTGGTTTATTTGGCTCTGATGTACAAACCTGCTCTGAAAAAAATAAAGCCAGAGTGACTTTTGGTTCATCTTTGAACCAAGGGACTTGTTTATTGATTCGTGTTGATTTAAATGAACTGACTGAGACAGATGCTTGTTATATAATTTTTTGTAAGGATCTTATTGTTCAGAGGAAATGAATTTGTCTTTTCCAATAATAAGCAATGGGTGTCTAAATCAGTGAAAGGTATTATTATTGAGAGAAACATATTTTAACAAAGGGGATTCTGCTTGTAGAAAAGAGGTGAATAAACAAGTTAAACAGGATCTTAAACTTGCTAAAATAAATTTGAAAAATAAAATACAAAATCTTTTGAGCCGTGACATTTATTGTCCTATTTCCCTGGATGAAAATAAAAAAAATAGGTTGATCAAGCAGTATCTATTTATTTTGGAATGAGTCATTAAGTAAGCCAAACCTAAAACATTATTTTGCGAAATGTCAAAATCAAAGGTTAATTTGAAATATCAAAGATAAAGCACATAAAATTAATAAATCTCAGCTAAAATGACTACATTTATTGGGAACTGCTTAAGATTTTGTTCTTTAGTTTTTGAGACTTTTTTTTTTTTTTATCTTTCTGCAGTTTTCTAAACATATTCCAAGATCTTCCATACCTTCCAGACAAGTTGATTACAGTTATCTCCTAATGATCAATAACAACAACCTTTCATGTTGTTTATTAACCACATTATGACTGTTACTCTGGCTTAGAGACCTTTTCTATATTTCTATTTGTAAATAGATTTATATCTTATTGTGTTTTATTTTTGTGTTTTTGTATTTATGTGTGGTGTTGCATGTTGCTTAGGCTTGTATCAAATAGAGCTTATCCTCCTCACATGGCGCAGTAGTTTGACTAAAGATTGCGCTGTACTTAGCTTTATGGACTGAGAAAGAACAAAAGGTTAAGAAATAAGCCAGTATTAGAATCCTAAATTGTGTAATGATTTTTCATCATTTAAGATTCTTAAATTAATGATTAAACATTGTCTTGTTTCTTACTGTTTATCTTAGTTTATCATTCCATATTGTTGCACCTGCAACAGCTTAGGAATAATTAATTTCTCTGAATGTTCCTCTAAACATTTGACATTAACATTAATTTTCATTCTTGTTTATGTTCGTGTTACTAACAGGCCGTGTTGACGCTAAGCGCTCTTCGGCGCTACCTAACCGGCAGCAGTACAAACTTATTCACCTGGCAGCACCTTGACCCTCCTCCAAGCAACATCCGAGCCACTCCCTACCCCATCCCCAACGGAGGCACCATCGTTACTACCAACCCATACCAAGCCACACCCTTCACCGAAACCCTGGACCCCCAGAAACTCACACAGCATAGACCAGTGGCTCCTGCTTTTTAGAAACGCAAAAAGAGAAGATTTGATGTGAACGACACAACACACTGAGCCGAGGACCGCCCATCCTATTGGTTTTACTGGGACTCCATCCCCTCCAGGGAGCCGTTAGATCCATTTTCACCATGGCAACTGTTGGCTAAGCTTAGCTCTGTTCATACACACACACACACACACACACAGATGTTGATGCACGTGAGTACAGATGTACTCACTTAACACCTGTATGCAGTTACACACCTGGAAACACGTACAGATTCACACTGAGCAACATCCTGGCTGCATGCTTATTGGGTGAAGTGTAGATTAACATAGATGTAGACCAGTGAAGATGCTTTACCTGCCTTATGAATGGACACAGTGGGAGACGTGGAAGCTTTGTAGCTCTTCATTAAACTCAAGCTGCTCACCCAGCAGCTGAAGGTATGACCAACATATTGTGAGATGAATGCAGACTTGAAGGAAATAGTTTCTTCACAGTGTGACATATTAATGTGATTAAATATTTTATTGTGATTTGTTGAATTGGTAAAAAAAAAAAAAAGAAATAAACTGTACTTCTCAACACCACAATCAAAACTGTGATTCTGCCTGTGTTCACATGATCTTCAGATGTTTTCTCTTTTTTTTTCTTTGCTTCCTTCGATCTTGGAAACAGTTTTCAATGTAATTACGTATTGTGAATGATATCTGAGGATGTGTTAGGCATATCAATTCACATTTGCTTGGAAGTTCATAATTAGATAGAGCTGTGCTGAATTCATTAGCAAGTAGCAGGCAGCTGCTGAATGTCTGCCGTATTTTTAGATTGCAAGGCGAGATCGAGACAATCTTCTTCTAGCAATCTTTAGGAGAAACAAGAGTCAGACAAAAGTCAGAGAGGAAGAGGTTTTATTCCAGCTCTGTCCAATCATGTACAGCTCACTGTGTATCCCTTGCTGATATAATGCTGGTAAACTGACATTCAGAAATGTAGAAATGCAGCTTTCTTTTATCATGTCTGCAGTTTTAATAAAATATAACCTTCTCTACAAACTGTAAGCATTGTTTCATCACTTACATAAGCCCTTCTGTAGTTCCATCAAAGCACCTTTGTCTCTTTAAACAATGAAGAGAAATAGGGGAAGGCGCCAGCTTCAGACAACAGGGGCCCTCTAACGCTACAAAGCTCCACTGACATTTCACACTCAACTGTGTCTGAACGTCTTCTACCCTGAGAATACAAAGATGTAGAGAGAAGGGGAGTGAAAAAAAGTTAAGATACAAACTGATAGAAGCAGGGGAGGAAAAAAAGAGAGGTAGACACAACTAAAGTCCAGGTCATACCACAAGATTTTATCTGAACGTTTCAAAAAGCAACATTGATTTTCCAGGTTGACGGGGACTGGGCTTATCCAGTCATGGTAGTTTGTTACAAAAAATTAAAAAGATATAAAAGTGCTACAGATTTTTAGACAATGAACATACATTGGTACTATTGGTCAAAAAGTAAGAGATAATAAATAGAGGCTGAAGACCGTCCTGAAATCCATACATTTTTTTAAAACAAGTTTTTTCTCAAACCTTTTTAAAAATTGCTTACATGAACAAATGTTCAAGGTTTAATAATTAAATATGCAATTCTAGCTTTTATGATTTAGCTTTGAAAACTGTTGTAAGAATAAGAAATCAAGTTGGTCTCTTCACTTAAATATTAAGAAGATTAAAGTACTATACTATAAAGCTATAAAAGTAAGATAGATTCACTGGGTAAAAAAACTAGTGAAAGCTGCAGTATGTAAGTTTTATAAAAACTGTTTTTTTAGATATGTGTTTTAAACTGTCACCATGTTGTGACTGTGATTTGAGACAGATCATCTGTGAAAAGATCAATCTCCTCCACATTCTCTCTGAGCTGCGACTGCCATCTGAAGAAATGCACCATTCCTGACCAAAAGCAACCAATCAGAGCCAGGAGGAGGGCATTAGCGCTACCAATCATTTACATGTACTCGCTGCTAAATGTGATAATGGCAGAGAAACAACTTACATTACAGAAGAGATGTCTATCTGCTGTTTTTGGTGGCCATGCTAACTAGGCTTAGCATTCACAACTGGCTATGCTAGCTGCGGTTTAGCAGATAGCAAAGGGATAAGAGGCAGGGAGAATGAGCAGCACCACACAGAGAGGTGATTGACAGCGCTGATACCCACCTCCTGGTTCTGACTGGTTGTTTCTAGTCGACACTGGGAGAAGGCAGAGAAGCTTGATTTTTCTGACAGCTTATCTGTTTCGTATCATAAAGTCATGACATAGTAACAGTTTCAACAAATATACATATAAAAAAAAAAATCATAAAAGTTACATACTGCAATTTTGAACAACAGACTAGTATCAACTAGAAATGATCTTTTTGGGGTTTAAGTTTCTCAAATGTGACAAAGTATATATATATTGCTTTGACTTGGATTAAACCTAATAAGTAGTTTTGGACTCGTGATGCATTTCTAATTAAAATCAAATCATAGACTTCTGAAAATACAGTGCCTTGCCAAAGTATTTAAATCTTATGTATTTTTCCACATTTATTCAAAACCACATACTTCAATGTATTTGATTGGGAGTCTATTTGACAGACCAAAACAAAGTCCTACATAACAATGACGCTAAAGTGATACATAATCTTCTTAGTGCTGGTAGACCACTGATAGGCTCTGGTCCTCAGCTCAGTGGTCCCACTTCCATTTCCCTGTCTGGGTCATTTGCTGCATATCTCCTCCTCTTCTCTCTGCCCTTCTTTCTATGAAGCTACTGTTGAATAAAGGCTACCAGTGACTTTAAAAGCAAACTTCTTAATTATGAAAATATGTAAAATATTGCATGCTTTTGTACTCATTCTTTTTTTTTTTTACTAAATGAAACCTATTGTAATAAGCTGTCCCACAGAAGACATCAGACAAGTAAATAGTGTCCACTTGCAGATAACTTCATCAGAACTCACTGCTCTGAGAAGCAGATTTGTTGGAGAACATTAGTTACACAACCAGCATCACAAAGATTGCAGCAGACAGGTCAAATTATGGAGTGGCTTGAAGGAGAGCATTGAGAGAAAGAGCAAAGAGGCCAACAGCAACTCTGGAGGAGCTGCAGAGATCCACAGCTCAGGTGGGAGAAAGACTGTGTTTAAGAGAGCAGTAAGAAGTCTTATGCTTCCATTTTGCAACAAGTAATGAAGATGATACATCAAATGAGGAAAAAGGTGCTCTGGTCAAGTAAGACTAATAGTTCACTATTTGGTCAACAACATTTATGTGTGGTGGGAAATAAAGAGCATATAAATAAGCTTTCCACACTTTGGAACACGGTGGCAGGAGCATTATGCTGTGGGAGTGCATGATGCTCTCCCACAGCATAATTCACAAAGTAAAATGAAACTTTACTTTTTTGTGACACCACATGTGGAAAAGTTGAAAAGGTGTGAATACTCTTGTAAGGCACTGTATATAAGAAGAATCACAATCTTTGTGTTGTATTCTGACCCAGGCTTGTAGAAAAAGGATGACTAATGGCAACAGCAGGAGAGCAAGCAACAGGAAGGTTGTAAATATAGCTGGGCCGCTACTGTGCCTGAACTAAAGCTAAGACTATGATAGAAGACAAAGAAACTTCTCTTTTACGTGTGTATTTTTGTGTACTTGAAGCACAAAACAGTCCTTAGATTTCTTCACTTGTACACACATCATGACTTCTTTTCACACACTGTGAAAATCTAATAAGACAGCAGAAAACACTCCTGCTTCAGTCTGAAGCTTTTGTGCTTCTCATGAGAAGTTCAGCAGGATGTTTGGCTCTGGTTTTTTGTCCTCCACAGAGCTGCCCTCCTGCTGGTTAGGAGAAACGGTGGTGGCATCAAACGACAGAGTCCGCCTCCTCAGCTCAACACTGCTGTCTAGAAACTGTGTGGCCTTAGTGACCGGCTCATCACCCGGGGGTGGGCTCATCCGGTGCTTTCTGCTCCTGCCCGAGACGGGCGATGCCGAGTGACTGAGACGACTCCGCTGCTCCCCTGAACTCGGAAAGAGATGACGGTCGGGAGCAGGCTGAGTGACCGAACCGTTCTTACCATTGACCTCCTCATCAGCATCATCCAGCGTGGGGGCGGGGTCTGACCCGGCCGTTCTGTGGTTAAGCAGTGGAGCAGAAAGGATGGATTCAGGGCTGGTGACCTTCAAACTGGATGGGTCCTGAGGGCTGACAGGCCTCTTCTCTGCCTCTGTGTCTGGCTGCAAGCCACAGCTGACCTGCTCAGGTAGGTGTTCATGGGTGGTGGTCTCACCCAAGAACACGTATCTGTGGCTCTTGCAGGAGATCACCCTCTGGGGGTGAGTGTATTTCAGTGTGTGCACGCTGGACAATCTCTGGCACGGGGGAGAGGAGGCTGCCGGGGGCTCAGCAGTGAGGCAGGTCTCTGCCAGGCCATCAGCTGACCCACTCTGGTCCAGGGAGTCACAGCGCACAGCCTCCTGGGACAAAACAACAAACACACACACACACACACACACCCACACACACACACACACACCCACCCACATATATAATAAAATAAACTCACTAAGTCAGTGGTCCCCAACCATTTTTTTTTTTTTTTTTTACCGCGGACCGGTCGACACTTAGCAATTTTTGCTGCGGACGGGGGAGGCGGAGGGGAGGTTTGGGGCGTCGGTTTTTTTTTTTTTTTCCCTTTACTATAATCTTACAACGTCCTGCAGTGTGTGTTCGTTAAAGTCGGGTATATTCAACATTGTCTTGGCTCGATTATTGTTGTTTTGGCTTGTTAAATGTGACACATAGCCAATCAGAAAGAGCGGTGACGTAAGAATTGAGGGGAATCCCAAACAGCTGACATGGCGCAACCGAGAGTCCGGTGGACATCGGAAATGATATGTGGAAATGTTTATTACTATATGTAAAGGTCATTATTATATATGTTTATCATATGTGGTTATGTTTATTCAGTTAAAAATGTTAACTACAAAAAAACATCAGCAAATAGAGCAGCTGCTCCCTTTTATCAAACGCCTTTTCTTTCTGTTTCATCTTTCATCGCTTAAAATGAGTCCAGAAACTATCACTGCCGCTTCTACATCCTCATGTGTTTGATTATTCACATGACGGTGAATACAACAATTCACTATTGTGTGTTGGGGGTTTTACTGGATTTTCTTCTGGAATCGGGATGTTCGTGAATGGAATCAGTTCCGAACCTGTTGGACTTTTATCGGCTCTGGGGTCAAAATCGGCCGACAATCCTTAAATCATGCTTTGTGAACCAGACCTAAACCTCACAAGCTCCACTCCTCTCCTCTCGTCTACTGCCCAACGCTCTCTGACTCTGGTCGCTATGGTAACGTTTACATATCCATTCAAAATAAGATACAGAAGCGCCACAAAAACGAACATTTTACTTTCGTGAAAATTTTAACTCACGATAACGATTAA